>KZ309695.1:25187-41622 GCA_000376725.2 Ladona fulva
ATTATTCTTAATTTTAAGTTATTCTTTATTAAGATTTCATTGTCCATTGCCCTGAAAAGGACCTTGAGCGAAAGAATATGGCAGGCGGCAATGGAAGGCAGATGGAACGAAAAAATTTATTTCTACATTATGGAAGGAATTTTGGTCAAAATTGGGTGCGAATGGAAACATTTCTATAGGACTAAGGAAAGAACGACAGGCAACTCGCCTTCTTACAGCGATTAAGAATTAATTTTATCAATATGCTGTGGTCTGTCGATATCTGTCAGTATGCTGTGGTCTGTCTGTCTGTCTATGGTTTTGTCAGTATGCTGTGGTCCCACAAGGTGGTACGCATAACTATAATCGGTTTCGTAGAAGGTTTTTCGGTTTTTAAATGTTCTTATAGAAAGGACCTTGCATTTTTGAAGTTAAGATCCAAGATCAGGATTTTTTGATGTGTTAGGCAGAGTGCTTAAGAGTGGTAAGAGTTTCGTTACCTCATCGGTGATTCCTTCTTGGCGTTGGGAGCAGGCGTCGTTTGCGAGGAAGCGGATGGTGAGGATTGAGGTGGAGGGGCGTCGGCAGCGTCGGTTGGCGTCGCGCTCTGCTGGTGGTTGGGGTAAGGGTGGCTGACCACCGCCACGAGGCTCACTCGGCGACCAGGCGTCGGAGACAAGTTGTTGTTGACGAACTGGTTCGGGGGCGGTTTCAGGAGACCAGGGATGCTACACTGCGAGGACTGCAGACAGAGACATGCTCAGCAAACCTGATTTTATTGCTTGTCCAATATATTTTCAAGGAAAGAAGTTATTAAAGATGCTTTACGAGTATATTTGAACTTCTTAACAAGTTTAGTCCGTATCACGTTCTAGTGTTGCATTTATCCTCATACGAGGGTCGTTCGATAAGTCATTAGAAAATCCAAGAGACGGCGCTCGTAGTATCATAAATGGTTTGTTTTTAGTTGGCATCATTACTATTTATATAGCTGTTAAAGTCTCAGTTACTCATACGTCACTCTTTTAGAGAAATTATTAAGTCAACCGATCTTTTGTCCCTTTCCTTATTCTTATCCTTCCTCAGTTAAACAGGTTTTCTGTACTTGCGCTCTGTGAGCTATCGGCGTTTAATCCTTATGTTATTATCGTCACAAATCAGAGTAACGACGATTTCCTGACTTCGATGGACAGTTACGCGGTGAAAGAAAATAAAGTTGGAACGCGGCTGAATTAGAGGTTTTAAAAAACTCCGTAAGCCGTATGTCGGCAGGCGGAACTTTAGAGACAAACGGGAAGCTCCGGGTTACAGATTTCTGGGAAGTCCCAATTCGCATTTCAGGGACAATGCCTCTATTATTAAGGGCTCCTCAATGGGAATAAAAACGTTTTTTTCCCTACCGCGAATCCCTTGATAATGGAGGCATCGCCTCTGAAGTGCGCATAAGGATTTTCCCAGAAATCGGTAATCAGGAGCTTTCCGTTTGTCTCTAAACGTGAGTTCCATCTGTCGTAATACGACTTACTGAGTCTTTTTTAAAGTCTCTGAGTTACAGAGCTCCTTGAGCTTGAAGGTTACTCTACGTTGAAACCTTTTTAACGTGAGATGTTAACTGAACCCAGAATACAAAAGAGAACAAGCTGATTTTTGAGGTGGAACTATCGAAAGAAAAATCTTGTTACGCAATCAGGATTCCTGTGTATTTTAATAATTGTAGGTTGCATAGTAATTGTATTGATAAAATAATGCATCGAAGAATGAATCACGATTCGTGCATCATAGCGAGAGTCACGTCACAACAAAAGACATGCAAACACCTAAACAACACAGACATACTTCAGACGGCAGTAAGATCGTCTCTGATGATGGTATCTTTGATACAGTTCTACTGCGCAGTTCATCTGCCAAATTGTTACGGTGCTTTGGAGGCTGTTTTCGTCTTGTTCTCCAATCTGTCGACAGACATCGTTGGATTAAGGTAAAGGTGCTAATTTTTGCAAGATGAAGTCATGCGGCTGAATCCCAAGGAATAACAAGAGTGAAAAATAGCGACATGATTGGGATTAATCCTTGTGATTTCCTTTGGGTGGGTTTACCCTATAAGACCTGCTTTGTGAGTTGACTGCCTCAGTGAGGACCTCAGGCGGCAGTTCGTGCCACTAAATGTGGAGAATGTTCGCCGTGCTCACAAAAGCATTCCCATAACAGTGTGGAATAGACGCGGCATGGTAGTTCAGTGGTTGGATTACGTGCCCGGAAAGTGGGAGACCTGGGTTCGGATCTCAGTCATGTCGCTATTTTTCATACTCGTTATTCCTTTAGACATCGTTGATTCTTCAGTCTTATCGCCGTAGACCTGATCTCTTTACATTCGTAAAGTTTTACATACTGGTTCTTTTTGCGCTGTTTTAATTCTAAGTAAATCAAGAATTTTGTTAGGAAAATGAGTAATGAAATAGAATTTTCAATAAAAACATTGCAATGCTTCTTCAGTGTTTATATGGATATATTTAGTAGATCAATTAGCATATTATGCTCCGTTGTTGAAACCATCCAGGTGGTAAATTCAAATATAAATGAATACACCCTCAAGTAAGTGAGTTGCATGCGAAAATTAATAAGTAGAACCCTGATGGGATGCCCATCTAGAGTCAAAGAAAATGATTAATTTACTCTCTTTTAACCTAGTCTCGAATACTGCTGCTCAATTTAAGATCCACACGAAGTAGGGTTAGTCGCCGATTTAGAGATTGTCCAACATAGAGCACCCCTTTTCGTCGGTGGAGATTTGGTATCGTTACGGTTATGAAGAAAAAAACTCGGGTGGAAATCGCTCCAGGTGAGAAGATCAGCTTCCAACAGAAGCTTTTCTGAAAATTCATCGGTTCAGAACTTTTAGGCAAAGTAGAAGACATGATTCCAGTAAAAAACGAGCGCGATCTCCGAGAGGCATGGAAGAATACAAGGAATCAATCACTTAAACAGATAGCTACCGCATAGCATCAGAGAAGCTAATAGGATAGGAGAGGTGTAAGTACGCCACTAAGGGTTCGCGGGTTATAAATCAAAATCATATCTTACCGAGGAGCGGTCAATGGAGTCTATAGACAAGGAGCTGGCGTAGAGTGCATCTGGGGCGGTGAGGCGGTTGCCCAGATCTCGGAATCCCGTATCCAGGGTGGTGTTGGGCGAGTCTTGGGGAGTGGCGGCCGTGTGCGTGATGAGTGGAGGAGGGTCCACCGAAGGCCTTCCGTTCCCTCCCTGCAGCATCTTGCTCTCTGCAAAGTCATTGTGTTAATGACGGGCTCCCAAGAGCTGCCTTGGTTTAAACAAAATCGCTGCTCATTTTATAGTAAGAAAAGAAAACTAAGGTTTCATCTCTGGTAGTGATTATTAATGCCATCGCATTTTTGATATATGAAGCTTGAATGAAGCAGTATAAATAACAGACTGGTAGTTTTTCGTGGGGTGTAATAAATAATTTTGTTCAAGTAAGTGTCCCGTACGACGGAATATCCTCCAATTTTGTGCCTTTAAATTTTAAATATGATTGATTAATGTCACTGAGTCGTATTTTCACCAGTTATTATAATCCAGTTATAGTCTGTTAGGAATAAAAAAACACTGTAAAAATTCCACAATATATTTCCTTATCACGACCGGTTTTAATTAGTGCATAGTCATCTTTCGTCTACCATTGATTATACTCTAATTATAGTCTTTTGGAATCTATGTTTTTGAGTTATACATCTTAGAAATGACCGGGAATGCATTGAAATTATTCCAATCAGCATACAAGATTAAATTTGACTACTATTACAATTAAATTAAGCGTAAAAAAACTATTACAGACTATATATAACCTCACGTGCTAGGAATGATATGTGCGATGTGCGGCTCTATTTAGAAGGCTTCGATTGAAATGGGGAAAACCAACGCCTCGTCTTGATCTCGAGCCATAGCGATATAAAAGTCCTTAAGTACAATTCAAACTGGCCGTCTTTCGCGCTTTCCGTATTTAGTTCGAAGAAATGCCGTTGAAGGCGGTGGAAGGGCGATGGTTCGAACGATTTACTGTAGCGCCGAAGCTCTTTCGATCTGTTTGCTGCGGAAGGCGTTGGACACGTTGCTCTAATTACACGATTACGGAAATTGCGTGAAACTTACGTACTTGGAACGTGCCTGGATTAGAAGATAAACAATAAAGAACGAAAGGGATAGATTTTTACACATGTTTTCTAATTTTTTTCTCCATTATGGTTTGAATGATCCTAACGGAGAATGTATGCAAGCAACATCTTTCAAGCATCGAATGACGAAAACAGAATTTTTTTATCGATATGCACGCAGTCATGGCGAGGTTATTACCAAGAGCCTGCAAACGGATATTCAGGTCTTGTATCGACTGCCCTTAATATTTTTGTTTTCGGAATGATTCAGCTCTTTTGGGGGTGTACTTGGCCTACGGACGTATACTTTATTTCAGTAATGTGAAAGTAACTCACCCTTTTGAATGTTGCATTTTGGCTCACACTCCACCACCAGCTGCTGCCGGAGCACCTTCCACCCCTCGCCCTCCTCTTTAACCTTCCGCAGCAGTTCTTCGTCTTTGATGCAGGCAGGCCCCGTGGTGCCGTAGCGGCAGCCGCCCCCCAGGTGCGCCCCTCCAGCCCCCAGGGCGCCCGTTTCGCCCCCGCAGCAGCCCTCGCTCTCTTCCGAAAGCGACTCCCTCGTCCTCCGCCTCCTCCGCCTCCTTCTCCGCCTCCGCCTGCGTCTCCGGCACCCGTCTTCGTCCCCGTACTGGTACTCGTCGTTCTCGATCTTTTTCTTTCGCGACGCCTTCTCCATCTCCCTCTGCTCCCGCTCCATCCTCTCGTTTCGCTGAGGGAGAGAAGAACCTCTTCAGTCCCCTCGAGGGCTAGCGGTTCCGCTTTCCCCCAGGGTATAAAGTCAGGTGCCTACGCATGACTTTATCTACTTCGTCTATATGTACTACTTTCGGAATATTTATAGCCAGCGATGTTCCTTCCAATCGATTTAATTTTGTCTCTACACACGTAAACATCCAGCATTCATTCTTTTTTTTTAACTCCCTGAGTTTGAAAGAAAAAAAATTCTTGAGACATGGAGCATGATTGAAGTTCTTTGAAAAAAATGACGGAATAGTTTGAGGTTTTTCTATGTATGTTCGTCAGCTGTTAAATCAGCGTTAGGGAAGTAGATTTACTAAGAGTCACGAGTCATTGTTTTTCAGTTTTGTAGAAAAACATAAAAATTTATGTATCAAATTTATATCCTCCGCTCGGACGTTAAAAATTGCGTAAGGGTCGAGACATTTTATAGTTGGCAGCAAATTAAAAGAGTTATTATTGGTGAATGATGTGTTAATAATGTGATATTCATCAAGAGAGTCGTATATGTAATGTATTATAACTATTTCAACTGATAGCTTGCGAATGAGATAGAAACTAGATCCGGGAAGTTTAATTACACCCGGACAATTTTGATTATTTATGTAATTTGTGAATAATGTGTAGAAGAAAATTGTTGACTACTTAATGTTTAACTCGAATGGTAGAAAATCGATTCATTAGCTCTCATTGTAGAATCACTTTTATAGGTGCCTCGACAGCTAGGGTCATTTGCAATTACTTCTCTTTCGTACTGTACGAACATTGTGAAGATTTCAACGATAGTTAGAAAATGTATATCAAAATAGGCAGGGACTGCTGTTAGTATCAAGAACTCATTAAATGGATGGAAGAGTACTTTGAGCTATAGAGATCATGGTTAGTGGAGTAAGTGCGTAGGTAACTAGTAGATTTATAAAGAGTCTCTCAAGTACTGTCGAAACCACCTTTAATACATTGAATGAAATTTACGTTGGAAAACTGCTCCACGCCTAGAATAAAGCGGAACGCGAAATCTATATATGTGTATCCACATCAATCAAATACTCTAAATGGAAAACTTTTAAGTTTGTTAAGAATCTTTTTCTTTCGCGACGCCTTCTCCATCTCCCTCTGCTCCCGCTCCATCCTCTCGTTTCGCTGACGTGGTTACTCTACGTTGAAACCTTTTTAACGTGAGATGTTAACTGAACCCAGAATACAAAAGAGAACAAGCTGGTTTTTGAGGTGGAACTATCGAAAGAAAAATCTTGTTACACAATCAGGATTCCTGTGTATTTTAATAATTGTAGGTTGCATAGTAATTGTATTGATAAAATAATGCATCGAAGAATGAATCACGATTCGTGCATCATAGCGAGAGTCACGTCACAACAAAAGACATGCAAACACCTAAACAACACAGACATACTTCAGACGGCAGTAAGATCGTCTCNTTGAGATAAATAGAATATAAATCGTTTCAATTAATTCGCATCGTGGGGAATGCGATCTTCGAGTGAAGTAATTAACATTGTTCCACTGCTCGCTAAGTTAACAAGTTTTCTTGGATTGACTTATGTTTCATTTGTTCAGATGTTTCCATCCGTCGCATTCGATTACTTGAATCATCTTCATCATCATCTTACTGAATTCTTCGATTGTTTTCTTCGAAATTATTGACCTCGTTTATGAATTACTCTTTGGGTGAGCCATTTTCTGTAAAAATTTTTACCATTATCAAAATTGCCCTTGCTCTTTGGGTGAGCCATTTTCTGTAAAAATATTTCCCTGAGTACCTCTCATGAGTATTCTCATACAAAAAACCGAGTTGAAAACTTCGTGAAGACTTTTTTTGGGAAAATATGCGAAACAACGTCTTACAAAATTACAGGGAAATCTCAGTACGACTGACATTCTTAAATTATTATCGATCGGAATAATCTTAACAATAAAAGTCAGTTTGTTGAGTGGTTAGTGTTGCGTAAAATTTGAGTATCTCTCAGACGAACCCCAAGGATAATTCCGATCCACACAGTTAGTTTGGACATTCTAAATTAAAGAGAGAATAACTGAAACCTTCGTGCCCTGTCGCAGAGCATCGGCGCCATTGAAAGCTGCGTACTACCTGTATTGATCGACCTGCCTATTCATCGACATTACGCAACCGACTTATTCCTATCGAAGTTCTGTCATCGATATTTTGGCCTTTGCAAATATTGGAGTGCACCTCACCTGTTGAGAAACTCTACCATAACGAGCGATTTCATTTGGCTTTACGAAGAGCTCCATTAAAGAATGACTCGAATTCAATTTGGTATAGTTATTTAAAGCCCGATCGTTTACTAAGATGAGGTAATTTACGGCGTATGTGCAATACCAGCATATACTTCATTGCTACTGTTATGAGTGCATCAATGGAATCAAATGAATCGATATTTAGTATAAATGAAACACTCATCACCGATTAAATATTTGAGTTCACTCATCTCTATGCTTTACGAAACACTTTTAATTGGATCATGACGAGTTTTACCTATCCTGCAATTTGATTCCTTATAGTTTGAGATGGAAAGCCGGGTTTCTGTTGTTCCACTCTCAACAAGTCCAATCATTCGAAACTTCATATTTGTATAGAATAGTTGTTCTTTTAGGTAGTTAAAAGAATCAAGTTTTTCTTTAGCTTCATTCTGTTTAATAATTAGAAATTGATCTTCATTCGAGTTTTAAGGTGATAGAAACCCATTCAATTCGCGATATGGTGGAATTTGATCACAAAGACTGTTGTTACGTAGGAATTAGAAGCTTAAAACCTGAGAAAATTTTCTCTTAAAAATACAAAGATACAAGAATAAACGACACCCTCCGTTACATGGAAATATAATAGCCGCTACTAATTGAAAAACTTTTGGTTATTTGTGACTTTTTAGTATAATTTGAAATCTTTTGTGATGGTCTTAATTGCCGTATCCCTAATATGATAACGGACATAATTTTTACAAATTTATCGTGAAAATGTCAGAATTATAGTGCAATTTTAATTGCTCTTTATCGATGATCTGCCCACTATAATTCGCTGCGCCTTCTAACTGAAACAGGTATGGCGAAACATACGAATTTATAAATGCTGCATGAATTTAGACGGTATTACATCCTTTAATTGCCTTAGGTCATTTCTTTGGTTTTCGAAAGATGATATTAAAAATGACTGAAATGGGAATTCAGAATCTAAATTTTGTTTTGCTCGCGTAACGTTTACGAGCATTCCAAAATTTGTAATTACAAGTTTTTCTAAACATTTTCTTCCGATAAGTATCTTGCGCTTAAGGTATGTTAGTAGTATTTCTTACAGTGAAAGTTTAGGTTATGTTTTTGCATACTCAACTAAATTTTAACAAAGTTGAATCAACATATATGGAATTCTTAAAAGGACATCACTCGCCTAAACAGGTCTAAATGCGGAAACATCTAAAATATGGTTCGAATCTACTGTTACGGAGGTGAAGTTGCTAAAATATCCCCATTTGTTCAATGAAAATTATTCTCACGTGTTAGAGAGATTAATATGCTATGGTCTAAGATCTTTGTGAACTTAGAATAAAGCTAATTGTACTTTTTGTGCATGCAACGGAATTCTAGTACCAGAGGAAAGCCCACGCAAGGAAGAAGTAGATCAGATAAGAAATCTGTATTTCAATCAGTCATTGGTCGAGTTCACAAGTCCATCGTCATTTTCTTAAGAGTTGAAATCCTGCGCGACATAACTTAAAGTATTTCAGATTACGGAAATCTCCTTTTATATTAAATTATTTTTAGTACGAAACAGTTTTACTATGGTTATTTCTTATGCTTGATATGAATGGAAGTTGGAAGGAGTAAGAACATTTAATTAGGGGTCGGGTGCTCTGTCCGTTGATCTATCCCGGCAGAACATTTCTCCAAGCCATTCGGGAGACTTTGTGGGCAAGGACTTTGCGAGTTCGTCCACATTAACGTTCAGAAAGAGAGTTTTATCAGCTGAATCGATTTAAATGATCGACTCCATTAGTGACTCAACGTTTGACCGAATTATAACTTTTGGAAGTAATACTTGTAAACTTTACTCTTTTGATTGTCTCTCGTCTCGCTTTTCCACAGGAGTAGACTTTTTTGCCGACGAAATTTACGCCTTTGGAAACTTGTGAATTCAGCTGAAAGACATCTGATTTTCTTTAAATCCATTATCTTCTGGACTCATAGAAGAGATAAAACTTAGTGTCTTTTCAACTCGTTTTAAAAATGCGTAAGTTTTTAAAAGTATTAATTTTTTTCCCTCTTCTGTGATGTGGTTTTCCACGAAGTTACGCCTGAAATTTTCGATTTTTGGATTTATGAGGATGACTTAGTTTGAGATAAATATTTTATGCAACGTTTAATCATAATCAGTAATACTTGCAGAAGTGAAACGAAGAATATTTATTTATAATCTAATTATATTCAGAATCATTGTTAATTGCATCATGTTTCCTCAAGATGAGGTATTTACAGGAAATTTGTATCGTCTTCTTAATATATGCTTGTAAAACTTTAAAGTTTTACAGAGAGATAACATCCCCTTGAGGATTTAAATAAGAGCATATATTAGACGTTAATCTTGTACTATTTCTGTTAAAAACAGATAATATTCGGTGTCTCACGAAAAGATAAATCTATTTTAATTATTAAAATTATTTTTCTTAAGACTCCTCTAAATTTTTCTAAATTATCCATTCTTATCTGCAGATATACTATAAATTTTTATCGCATCACGGTTACTCAATAAATGCTCAGCATTTGTCATTTTTACACAATAAATGCTCGTAATTTATTTGTAGGCTTTTTACCGCAAAAACCAAATCTTTTGTAAACGTTTCCGACAAGTTTTTCTCTCAAAGCTTAGAAGTTGAGGCATAGTAAGTTAAATTCTAATTGAAATCTACCCTCAAATAAAAAAGTTGTTGTGGTGCAGTGAATGAATTGAGAAAGTTTCCTGACAAATGTATGACATGAGTAGTAGATGAATTACATCATTTATGCCCTACAGAGGGTCAAGGACCCTTTGGTTTAAAACTGATAATTTTATTTGACAACAAACCGTCTTTTATATCTTCTTAACGATGAAATCGTGTTCTAAACTCTGTAACCATAGTGACTATGCTTAATAGATATAGATGCTCCAGGTATATTTCTTATTCTTTGACAATAGTTTTGGTTAAAAGAATTTCATAACATCACCGCAGTTCATCTCAAAATATCACTGATGTACCAAATCATAAGTATGTTTTTTCTTTGATGACTGCAATTCGAGAAATTGAAAGATTTCATTCACGCAAATCTTGTTTTTGGTTTGAGAATCATGCTATTTTAAACTCATACTATCATCAGCGCCTAATTACACAACAGGAATAAAATAGTTAGTGCTTGTTTCACAATTTAAAAGGCTAGAATGGTATTAAATCTGCTCCATTATTATAAACGGGCTCGCGCGGCGTAGCGCCTGACCATATCTCTTTGGGTATTAACACGTTTATTGATTGACGATAAAAATTTACAGCGTCTACATTGTTTCTTCCTTCATCGATATTGGTATTTTGGCGCGATCATATCTGCAGCGGATATTTTTCATTTTCCGACCGTTCAGATCGGAAATTTTTTGACTGATATTTTCTGTTTCTTTCTGCAGAATATACTGTAAGAGGTCAGCATTATTTTCATCCTAGACGTTTTCTCGAAATAAATCATACCTTTCACCTAGGGAGAAATGATTCATATTTCATGTTTTAGGACGAGAACAGTGTTCCGATGTAAGGAAGTCATAAGAGTATTAGTCGATATAGTGGTGGACATATACAATTTGCCTACCGCTGTAAGTTTTACTGCCTTTTTACACAAATAACCCCTCCTACTTACTACCCGTAAGATACTCCATTCAATTAAAGGATTAATCCTTCCGCATACCTCCTTGAGGATTTTTTTTCTTGTTTCTACAACACAAGCACCAGAAATGCACGAAGAATGTGGAGCAATACTTCGTGCTCTACTCAATGTGTTTTTATAAACGTTAATGACCGATTGAACGTTACATTTTAAATGCTAGGTAAGTGCCGAAAGATTTCACTGAATTGATATTAGTAACCTAGGAGAAGTTGTCAGAGAGGAAAGAGCCTCTAGAAGAAGAGTCGACAGAAGGTAGGTCCATAGGAAAGAAAGCCACAGAAGAACGTCTTTAGAGAAAGATTCGTCAGTTAATCTTTATTAGGAATAATCGGGAATAGATATTTACAATGAGATTTCAGGTTTTATTTCTACACGAACAGTTGCACTTAATTGAACGTGATTCCTTACCTCGGCTGAAAATCCTTCCACCAAGATGGCGACCAGTAAGTTGAAGAGCACATAATTGCCGAAGGTCATAAGAGCCACAAAGTACAAGGCGGCCCAATGACTCGTTTTTTCCATTCCGTTAAACAGAACTACGTTCCAATCTTCTTGAGTCAATATCTGTCCACATATTTGGGATGAGAATCATATCATTATTCAATCAACACATTTCTAAACTAAAATTTCCAAAGCATGAGTTAAAATTGCAATAGCTTTTTTTTGAATGGGTTTGAATTATTCTGCATTATTTTTAACGTAAAGATTTTCAGATTTAAGATACTTAAAAAAGGCAAATCTCTAGGAATCACAATTTCAAGCATCATTTACTCCTAGAGATATCTGTACAATAAAGAAATGCATGTTTTAATATTGCAGTTATTAAAATGTCTGAAGCAGTTTAACATTTATCACCCAGTATGTGCATCTCCGTTTAGAGAGCAGAATTAATTTGCGGGTTTTCATTAAATAATTTGATATTAACCGTGCAACTTTCTTTATCGAGAATTCATTTATATTCAATTGCTGTTTTATTGTTAAACAAATTTAAGCAAATCGACGTTGAATCCGCTGGGAATGAAAATCGATCGCAAAGGAANATATATATGTGGGTGTAGAAGAGACAAACAAAGACAAACGAAGAAAATGACTTCTTCAGCGTGTGAGGTGACTTAAATATAAGAATTAGAAACGAGAAGATACTCTTTTGAGGACTTAATGGTGGCTAAATGTGGGAATGCATTCAGAGCTCAATCACTGCTTTGATTTTCTGGTATGATCTTTATTTGATCATGATTCTGTCCGTTGGCCAGATAAGATAGTGCGCCCTGCCATTTTGTAGACAGGGATCCTCTTTTGGAGTTGCGGCAGGAAAGAGTTGTAGCAATTCGTACCTATGAGGCCAGACTGAAGTCCTGTCGTAGTATTTATTGATTTAAGCCCTCCTGAAGGGATATTAAGTCTGATGACGACAGTTTAAATGATATTTAGGCATTATTTTTATTTATGTTACCTTGGTTACATTTAGTAATATTTAAATAGTAGAAAATCATTTTTTTAACTTAAACACCCCTAGAAACAAGAAAAGAATTACGAAAACCATTATTCCTATAAATTTTCCGGGTACTTGTTTGAATTCCAGTCGAATTCACGCTGAAACATACCTAACGACAATAAATCCGTCTCCGTCAGATATCTCTTATCCTTTCTCTTAAGTACTGGTTTGTCTTCTTTCCTAATGATTAATCAGTCTTATTTTGACCCTTTTTTATTATGAAACAATTCGCTCTTTTGAGGTTCGCTCTTATCAGTCGGTAACTAGGAGCGAAGGCAAACATGGATGGCTAAACATACACAGGTCGGGTGGAGGTGAATTACTCTACGGAATAAGAAACAGGTAATGGGATACTTGGAGAAGTTAGTGACTCAATACGATCACACAAAGGTTTTAGTTTGAAGAGAGAATAAATGTTAAATATAATATATACACAAATATTATTGACAGTCTTCTGCAGCTCACTTTTTGATTACTTGTAAGACTGCTGTCCATAACACACAGATATCACACACAAACGTAAATGAAGTAACACATCCAAGCGGCAAATCTACTCATTTGGAAGGTCGAGAATTAACCCGTCAACCGCACCAACTGTGAACATCGAATGTTTTAAAGTGCACATTCACTCGAATGACTAAAGAGAGAGAGAGAGAGACAAAGCGCACATTATCTTGACAGCGAAGTTTATTCGCAGAATGCACGTTAGCGAATGGAATCGGATGTGCATCTTTCCAATCAAAGGCATTTCAAATGCAGAAATCAAGAATTAGCGTCGCATAAATTCTCTTATTTTAAAACATTATCTAAATTGACGGTCGCTTAACTAGAATACGTATAGCTGGATAGTGGAATTCTCACTATGATGCCAAATTCCAAGAACGTTCGAACTTTTGACCATTGTAGGGGGTTTGAACTGTAAAATAGGTAATGTCTTGAAATTGCTCTAAATTTAGAGAGTAATCCGAAGAAAATGAGAATTTATGAATAATGAAAGAGGATCTTTAGCCTAGTTAAGTGTTCAATATACGTTTAACGGTCAATGTAAATTGATCGTTAGTGAACGCGAAATAAATATTTTATATTTTAAGTGAAGGTATTTACGAAGTTATGAGTTCCTGATGGGACAAATCGTTAATCGTTGCAAAAAGTATATTTCTGTTCGAAATTGTCGTATCTTTGGCTTTACGCGAATTACGCATTTTGCATAAACTCCGATTATGTCTTCCAGATACGGTTATTTGCCGTGAGTTATATTTTTATGACATTTTGACTGCTATAAATCTCCGGTATATTTTATATTACGGGTTATTGAGTACATCCGCTGTAGCGTTTAATTACGTCCATTCGGAAACTATTAATATCTCGAAAAATCAAAGTATCCTTGGGGCCTTAAATAGGAAGATCAGATTCAAGATACAGTGAATGAATATTTGGTCGTTCTGCAAGGGAGGCGACCGAGTAGTTGGCAAATATTGTTTAAGGAAACCATGTCTTTGCAATAGAAAGTTTCGATGCGAAAAGCTTTAAGAGATATTGCGTCTCATTGTCATAAGTTTCAAGTATTCAGATTAAGCGAAAGTAAAAAATCAAGCAAGTTTTGTTCTTAGTTTTATTACGAGTCAGACGTGAACAACCTTCGGAACCCTGAACTCGCTAGTTTCCTCGACTTTGCAGAAATTTAAAGAGGGAGGGACGCAATATTGAGGGACATTCTCCAAGGAACTGAGGGCGGGTAAAGGTTGCAGCGGTCATTAGGGTTACAAATGCACACAATTACAGGAGACGCCATTTGGACAGAGAGACAAAATAAGGTTGTTCCTTTTTAAATGGGTAGTCAAACACAATTGGCGGTGTGGACGAAGTGTCGAGGCAATGCTATCAAATTGGCGAGCGGACGATGGTATTGTAAGGGCTACCAACCAAAGTAAGCATCCAAATAAACCTCCTACTGAGGGCAAATTCCTACAGATACTGCAGCAGAGTATCTCAACTAAGGTTACCACTACTGTGCGTATTTCTTTGACTAAATTCTACGCCGGTTAGCGGCAGTGGGAGTGGTTTGGGTTCGTGGTGGTTCCAGATAGTCGAATTGTGATATTACTAGTACAGCAGCAATCCGTGCACTCTCTATATCCAATGCATTGTGAGTGGGTGTATATAAATATAATGTAAACTTATATTTATATATATATAATCATAAATTTACTTTACGATTACTTTGGAGAAGGTGTTAAGTCATCGACACGCCAAATGTGACAGAGGTGACAAATCTCTGGGAAAGAGAAAAGTCTTCAAGGAGGTCATGCCGGGGAAAGTGCTAGTTTTTCACGTTGGGTAAAGAGGCAGACAGACAGACAGACAAAGAAAGATAGACAAAGAGCGGGAGAGATGAGTTGGAAATAAGGGCGGCCACTTGAAGGTACAGAGGTTGCTCTGGGATCAATATATTTCGATTTTGGTTTTGTTTGTTTGCGTATGTCGGCGGATATATGCAGTCTTCGGGAGTGATTTGAGTGGACGGCTGTTAGACACAATGTTGGATGCAGCGTGTTATTTGGGGGTCTACGAATAGGCCGAAGAAAGAAGGTTCCAGTGTAATCGAGGACGTTGCCTCATGTATCGCAGTGGGAATAGTTAAGAAATGAGGGGGAGATAGGAAGGCAACCTGTGGCAACTACTCTTTGGATTAGTCATCACCAAGGAATGACAAGTGTGAAAAATAGCGACATGACTGGGACACGAACCCAGGTCTCCCACTTTCCGGGCAGGTATTCTAACCACTGAACTACCATGCCGCGTCTCTTCCACACTGTAATTCTTGGTGAAGGAATTCCTCTTTCCTCGGCCAATGGCAATCAAATGTCTCGTACAATATTTAGGTTAGATTCAGTGCCGCAAGATTGCTTTACACGTGCGTGTTTGTGCATGCGCGGTAGCGTGAAGCCATTCACTCAGTGGGACTCATTCGACAGTCGCTTTAATTTGCTCGAATGAATTTCTGTTTTGCAATCCTGCCTCCAAAATCTTCGAGCATGACAGTCCATCGCGGTCGAATTAAATTCGAGAGATTCTATTCTATTTAAACGATCGTTCTTGCTGCCATTTTTAAAATTATTAAGCAGTTAACATTAAAAAAAAAGTTTATTATATATGTATAAGTGACGAAGAATTATAAATGGAGGAAATTTACGCAGCTGAATTTTCTCGAGTTAAGTGGTATATTTGATTGGTTGTGATTTATCATGGTTTATTCGACTGGCAAAAATTGCTAAGAAAGTAAAAAGAGGTGTTGCACGAAAGAGTTGAGTGTGCAAGCAATTCTCGTGGTGATAGTGCAGGTAATTGTTATTCACGTGTGAAAAAACATGCTTATTGCTCAAGTGATTGGCTCAAGATAAGCTCAGCAAATTCGAAAAAAATTGAATGCGTACGCAGAGCTCGCAGCATACCAACCTTTTTCTTCAAAAATGTCCAGGTGGCTGCCAAGCACTCAACCATTGAAGGAAAAAAAATCGAACGAAAAGAAAGAAATTTCAAGAGAGGAAGGATATTTTTGACACATGGAAAAACAGGATATGATCAGGACGGACACAAAAGATAATTAAAAAATGTAATGGAAAAAAGACAGAATTGAAGAAACTCATGCTGTTTGGTTGAAATTCTTGTGAACAAAACATTTAGAATATTCTTGAGGAATGCAAAATATATTCATATGTGAAATTAAAAGTGCATATTTTCTTCGCTCGTAAAACTTTCGGTTTCTCTCCGGAGTTTCGGTTCCTCGATGGGAAATCCGTTCACACGATTAAATGGAAAAAGTCACCAATATTTTCAAGATAATGCGCTTTCCATCTTAATACCTGTATTCGATCTAACAACATACAATGCATCTTATTCAATTCTTCACAAATTAACGACAGAAGTCGTAATGAAAGTGTCTTGAAGTAGAAATGATTGATCTTTCTTGTTAGGAATTCTCCTCTTAAAAGAGGTACACATAAACAGGACTCTCACAACTACATAAAAATTGTTTAAAGCAATATACAAAGAAACGTCAGGCCAACTACATGGGAATGAAGCAAAACATATTTTGAATCTTGGGCTTAAGATATAT
>KZ309696.1:0-29685 GCA_000376725.2 Ladona fulva
TAGAAAGTCGTCTTATACGCCGGAAAATACGGTACTTTAAAATTTAATTGATTAACACTTCTGTGGGATGCATATTTTAGGAGATATTGAGCAAAAACCGAAAAAAGTGCAAATATATCTGTTTCTTTTTTTTTGGAAATAGCGCAGTTCGCACAGGTCTTCGGGTATTCAAGGAAGTAGCAGAAGACGTAGCCCCCTTTCTGAAAGTAATACTTGAAAATTCTATGAGCGAAGGAAAAGTTCCGAAAGATTGGAAAATTGCGAATGTTACACCAATATGTAAAAGTGGCTTAAAGGAGGATCCATCGAATTATAGGCCTATATCATTAATATCATTGAGCGGCAAAATAATGGAACATGTAATAGTTAGTTCCTTAATGGGCTTTCTCGACACGTCTAAATTCATAGTGAGTAACCAACATGGTTTTTTGTAAGACAGGATCCTGCGAGTCTCAGCTAGCGTTGTTAGTTCACAATCTTGAAATCTGCCGAAAATAAACGGCAAGTCGACACGATATTTTTAGATTTCCGGAAAGCATTTGATAAGGCTCCACACAATAAATTATTATACAAATTAAAAGTTGCGGGTATCAATGGAGAAGTAATAAACTGGATTAAGGACTTTCTCTCCAATAGAGAACAACGAGTAGTACTAGATGGTGTAAGTTCCAACTCGGTTAAAGTGACCTCGGGCGTGCCACAAGGAAGTGTAATTGGACTGTTACTATTTTTAGTGTACATCAAGGACCTTAACAATAACATTAATAGTAAAGTTAGGTTATTTGTGGACAACACGATAATTTATAGGGAAATAGGAAGCTCTGAGGATAGATTAACCCTATCGTATGATTTGGATAAAATTATGAAATGGTGCGATGATTGGCAATTAGAACTCAATATAGATAAATGTTCAGTAATCAACTTCTTCCAAAGGAAAAATAATGCCAATGATTATTCGTACAGGCTCCGAGGGAAAACTTTATCAACAGTAGAAACGGTGAAATACCTTGGAGTAACCGCACCTATAACTTAACCTGGGGTACCCTCATCCGTAATATAAGTGGTCGAGCGCGAAACTCGGATTCGTGAAGAGAATTGTCGGTAGGAGCGAAGTCCGTGAGCGTTGTTACGTTGGTCAGGCCTCACCTGGAATATGCGTGTAGTGTATGGGACCCCGCAGAAATATGTTGTATTCGGGAATTAGAAAAAGTACAGCGAAAAGCGGTACGTTTTGTAAAGAATTGTTATGACAAGTCAGTGAGTGTTACGCAAATGCTTCAGGACGCAGGATGGGAATCTTTAGAAGATAGAAGGCTTAAACAAAGGATAAATCTACTTAATAAATTTAGAGAAAGCACGTTCACAGATGATGTAGCTGACATAATGCGTTCCTCTTGTTATATAGGCCGTTCTGATACTGCGAGAAAAATCAGAGAAATAGATGCTATAACAAGTCGTTTGAAAAATTAATTTTTCCGCGAACGATACGGGAAAGCAATAAATTAGTAAAGTAGAGTCATGGTGCTTGCATCCCCTGCCACACGCCGAAAGACGGCTTGCAGGGTACTTATGTAGATGTAGATATCTTTCGGTCTTGCAAAATTGGTTTCCTTCTATTCACATGAATCCTGACAACGTATTAAAAAATTGGAAATACATGACGTTTCGCAAGGTCGAGTTCTTTTTTGTTGACTGGACTATACTACCTCCGTCTAATTACTCTTCTAACAAGGTTTTGGAGGCATCTCATTAAAAACACAACTCTAACCAAAATTTGAAGACTGAAACCCAGTACGCCCTTTCCTATACACCACCTCCGTCAATATTTCGTCTCTGGAGGGATTTTGAAAGAAACCGCGTTATGCCAGAGAATCTCTGAATAGCGGAAAAACTCGTCCCCTTGGCGTATGATGATGTAACACAAGGAAAGGACCAACCTCTCCGGCGACCAGCACGGCTGCTTCGATAGCCTCTTGAGCGTGTCGTCCCAGTGCTCCTGGTCAACCTCCTCGTCTTTGACGACGATGCACTGCTTCCAGCAGTGGCCCTCCACGTGCTTCATCAGTCCGGAGCGGTCGAATTCCACGACGGTGCCGTCGGAGGAAGTGACTGCGATGTGGAGGTCTTTGTGGTTCAGGTAATCACTGCACAAATATCGACATAAGTGATGAAAAAATGCGTGGCGGTAGACTTCCGACAAACACAGACTTTCTTTCGAGTTGTTTACTGAGCACTTCTTCGAAGAAACGGCTGTTTCAAAAGCGTAATCTTTTAGACAATTGTAAGTATTATCCGATCAGTTTACTCTAGCGATGTTATTCCATTACGGAAAAAAACTTGGTTGGGGATCTCAGCATTTGATCAAAGAAGACGTTAACTAAGCTTATTTAATTTATCATAAAAAGCAAAACATCTCCGCCTCGTTTTTGCTGTAAGGGGATGCGTAAATGTTTTAGAAATTAATATTGGGTGGTTTAACTATTAGTTTTCAAATAAATCACGTAACATGTTATTCAATACAGAACAGTATTGAAATATCTTGATGAAGTAAGAAGTTCTGCTGTAAATTCCACATAAACTTTATATTTATGTGGAATCAACTTTAAAGTTGATGTGAAACAACAGAATTTCTTATTTAATCAAAACGAAAGAATTCCATCAAGTTACTCCAGAGACGGTATCTTATATGAAAGGGATTGAATTATCCCGATTCTATCCACGAGAATTAAAAAAATTGCTGAGTTCATAATTAGAGCAGCCATTGGTGAGAAATATGATGCAGGATACTATAATGACAGGCAAAAATAATAAATAAACAATTAAATTTGAGTTTGATGTGCTTTCAAAAGTGTGACGGAACAATGGTGGAAAGTAACAGCAGTAATATCAGTGGATACCTCAAACAGTACTCACTTAAGAAAGTCTCCATTTGTGGGCCGAATCACGATCGAACAAGGGTGCTGAGACGCTCTGGCGAATGGGAAAGGAACTCTGGAAGAACAATTGANATAAATTAAATAACGATAAAAATGAAAATCCCAGGCTCTATTCAAGATGTCGTAGGAATGAAATTATGTTTTCTTCGCAGTGTTGTTAACGAATGTGTTTTCTTTTACGATTTTTAAATATTTAAATTGATAATTTATGCTAAATAAACCAATACGAACACTAATGAGAAATAATAAGTTTTAACTGTTTTACAGGGTAAAGTCTCCAATAAGTTAAGATTCAGTAGGAGCGGGCCTTTCGTTATTTCGCAAAACTTCTCTGGGGATTTCAACGCTCGATGGAAATTCTATGTCAATAAAAGGAAGTCATCCAAGAACACTTCACAATTCTATTTCAGAGAAAAGAGAGAGAGAATCGTTTCAGAAATCAGGTACCATCCTCGAGGAGAAATGAAAGCACGAACTGTTAATAGCACAATTGATGTTAAGTTCAGGAGATTTCGACGGGCGATATTGCTGACCGTGTCCTGTGACTTAAGAAAGTCTCCATTTGTGGGCCGAATGACGATCGAACAAGGGTGCTGAGACGCTCTGGCGAATGGGAAAGGAACTCTGGAAGAACAATTGATGGCCAATTTCAATTTCGAGTTAAATTATAGGGACTTCAACAGCCGATTCAGTTTTTCACTTAAAATTTGGGTATGTTTCGTAAGTCCTTGCGTTGTATACATAAACAAACATTCACCCTACTTCATTTTGTTTATTTAACAAGCCCATTTTATGCTGCAAATTACAACAATCAAAAATCGCACAAGAGATAAAACAGTACAAAATACTAAAATAGTCCAATATAAAATACCCATTACATATATACTCATTACATATTAAATAAAATATACATTGCTGTCTTGATATAAAAAACACAACATAAATTCCTTTCAAGGAAATGGGTAAGGTGACTTGGCACGATAAGGCGTGCATCTAGGAAAATTCCCAAGGAGAAACGGACATGAAAAAAGTCTGACGGAACCGGGACTCGAACCCAGGTCTCCCAATTGCCAGTCGGTTGCTCTAGCTAGCTCTAGAATAGCTCAATGGATAGAGCAACCGACGGGCAATTGGGAGACCCGGGTTCGAGTCCCGGTTCCGTCAGACTTTTTTCATGTCCGTTTCTCCTTGGGAATATATTCCTTTTATGGAAGCTGCCTCATTAGTCTTTTCCTATGTTTATATACTTGTTTAACTCAAATCATTCGTCTTATTCTCATAAATTCGAGTTCATTTTCTTGATTATGTATATCCCATCTTCAAAATCTCACCCAACTAGCACTTTTTTTTGACCCTCTTCCGGATGGTTCTCACTCCTGTAATATTATAATTACCGTGCTTGTCATTTCAAATAATTATCTCTTTATCCCCTCCCACTATCCCTGGCCATATGCTTTCATTTAGTTCCCAAAAGAGGTCGTCTTTACCCGTTTTGGGAACCTTTTTTCATCGGAAGACTTCATTCATAAGAAAGAGCGCAAGCAAAAGTCGCTCTTGTATAGCATTCTAATATTTTCACATATTCGTTA
Organism: Ladona fulva; assembly: GCA_000376725.2. Lineage (NCBI taxonomy): Eukaryota > Metazoa > Arthropoda > Insecta > Odonata > Libellulidae > Ladona > Ladona fulva. The sequence goes on from KZ309696.1 coordinate 4,526, forward strand.
AACGTGATTCTTCTTGTTCTTCGTCTACGCCAGCAAAAAGTACGAAAAAAGGACATGGAATTACCTTTAGTTAGGTGTAATATATTTCCTATGCGTTGAGTATTAAGCCAGAAATAAATTGACGAAGTCCAGGGGCTAGTAATTAAAAATCCGATAGCAGTCAGTATGCGAGCTTACGGCAAATCAAACTCCCACATTCAGCTTTGAAAATAAACACTTGCCTTAAATGCAGTTAAACTAATGAAAATGCACTTGCCTGAATATGCAGTTAAACTACAAACAACTATCTAATTCCGTTTTGCGAAAACTAAGATAATAATTATCGAAACAAAAACCTCAGAAAGTTTCGGCGTGCAACACAATCTGTTGAACATGTTACAAAGTTTTGTTTTTAAGGTTACGCTTAAAATATGGCAAATGATTATCAGATAAATGTTTACGATTTCATCTGCCTTTTGTTTCGGAGCAAAATCTCGAAGAGAGTCTAAAATCTTGATTTTTATACCCGAGAGCGCAATTTGCCGTATCAGCAGCAGGAACAACGTAAAAGTATAGAGTTTTCTCATCCAAAACTCTCCGCAGCGGCCGTTGTCGCGGCAAATTACGTCCTAAAGTTTACATTTACATTTGAACCCTGCAAACCGCTAGAGCGCATGGCAGGGGGTGTATAACACCGATATACCTATCTAACCTGCACTGCTGTTCGCTTCTCTAATACATCGCGGAAAGAATTACCAAAAATAACTAACCGTCCTGGCAACTATCTCCCTGTAACGCTTCTTCATTTTGACCCGAAGATCACGTGCGGTACTANCTGCTACGGAAGCGAGATCCCCAAAGTTCGTGCTTACTGATCCAGTCCGTTGAACTACTAGTTCGTTGGACTAGTATAACTACATGAACTTATGGATTAGTTTTACATGCGATACTCTATCAAAAGCTTTTCTAAAATCTAGAAATACAGCAGCGCCGGGAAGTGCGTGGCCTACTCGTTGGTGCCGTCGGGGAGGGGGGAAAAGGTAAAGGTGATGCCGGCGCCACTGTTCTGCGTAAGAGGGACTTTCCCGATCCGTCAACTTGGGGTCCTGGATACGGCGAGGTACTTGGGTCAGGACCTCGTCGATCCTGGGCGATTCCCGGCGAGAACTCATCTAGTCCAGCGGTTGGAGGAACTCCAGAGGGCACCGCTCAAGCCGCAGCAACGTCTCTGGAGACTGAAACAGATTGTTCTGCCACGACTCCTATTCGGCTTGAGTGTAGGGAGAGTTACCGTCGGGCGGCTGAAAGAGCTAAATATTCTAGTTCGGAAGGCCACCCGCGGTTGGCTTCGCCTCCCGAAGTATGTTTCCCTGGGGTACTTCTAAGCTCCGGTAGCAGAGGGAGGACTTGGTTTAGCAGCGTTACGACACTCCGTTCCGGTGGAGCAGAGCTTCTGCATTGCTCCAGTCGGCGTCTCCCATTACCAAAGTAGTCACCGGTTTATCCTACTTTCGTCGTTGGATGGACGGGGCTCGACAGACTTTACCGATCATCGTTGAGGGCGGAGATCCTGGCAGCTGCGTGAAGAGGGTCTGGAAGAAGCGGATAGACGAATCCGTGGATGGCCGGGAGCTGGTGGAGTCTGTCCAGAAGAGAGCCTCTTCTTCCTGTGTGGACTTAAACTTCGCCGGGGTCCCTGGTAGGGATTACATCCAGTGTCACCACGTCAGGATCAACACCCTCCCGTCAAGGATCCGCAACTCGAGGGGTAGAAGAGAGAGAAGAAGAGAAGAGGACCTTGCCTGTCGGGCTGGATGCGGTGTGAAGGAGACGACGGCACATTGTATCCAGAGCTGCTGGACGACGTACGGCGGCCGGATCAAGCGGCACGATGCAGTAGCTTCTACGCTTGGTTCGGTTCAACTTCTGGACATCCGCATCAAGGGATGGGGAGTGTCCAGAAGGAGCCTATGATGGACACCGCGTAGGGACTACGGAAACCGGACATCGTAGCCACGAGAGTAGATTCCGTGAGGATTCCGTGGATGTGCAGGTTGTTGGGTGTTCGCAGCCACTGCCTCTACGCCACCGGGAGAAGCTCTCGTATTATCGGGACAATCCCGGTGTCTGGCAGAGGCTTCGGAGAAGACACCAAGGAGATGAGGATATCGTGTTCACAACCTGCCAACTCTCCTGGAGAGGTGTCCGGTCTGAGCGTTTGGCGAGGGATCTTCCGGCCATGGGAGTGACTGGACGTACGTTAGAAGGACTGTCAACCCGAGTCATCTTGGGGTCCCATATGAACTGGAAAAGGAAAAGTTTTGGGGATGGGACGTGCGGTGGACAGTGGGGTCGCCGCTCGTCCCCTTTTCCCTTAAAGAAAGGTCGCCGCGGCGGTACTACGGCGGAATAATAGCGTGAGGAAACATGCTTTTCTTCAGGGAACGTGGCGGGAATTCGTGCTTTCCTGCCGAGGGAGGGGTGCCTGGAGAATGTCATAACTCTCCAACGGCTCCAACACGAAGCTCAGAGCAAGCTTAAGGAGATCCACATCGTTTCCTTAGACCTCAGGAAGTCGTTCGACTCCGTGTCGCAAACCGCCGTGTTGGTCGTCCTTTCTGAGGTCGGTCTGCCGCCGTCGTTCAGGGGATACATTTCCATACTCTTTGCCGGATCTACCACCTATATGCAATGCCGTGGGGCTGTTGGGGAGCCGGTCCAGGTTGCAAGAGGGATTCGTCAGGGGGATCCGCTGTCGCCGTTACTTTTCAACCTCGTCATGGATACCATCCTTAGCCAGCTGTCTGGCGAGGTCGGATTCGAGGTGGAGGGTGCGACGCCGACGACCTGGTCCTCATCTCGTCGACCATCCTCGGGATGAATAGGCAGCTGCTCGCGGTTAAAGAGGCGCTGGAGCGTCTCGGTCTGGAGGTCAACGCCGGGGAGTCCACAGCTTAACCTTGGTTCGAGCCGAGAGGTTCGTTGTCGGACAGGACCCCATTCGCCAACTTGGAGTCATGGACAAGTGGAGGTATCTAGGCCTGGACATGCCTGTCCAGGCCTAGATCCAGGACGGTTCCCGACAAGAAGACATATGGACGACTTCCTCGAGAGACTTCGAGGGGCACCATTCAAACCTCAACAACGCCTTTGGGGGTGGCGGCAGATTGCTCTGCCGCGCCTCCAGTACGGTTTGACTGCAGGGAGGCTGAAAGAGTTGGATATTTCAATTCGGAAGGCCGTCCGCGGTTGCCTGCATCTCCTCAAGGATGTGCCCCTCGGGTATTTCTACGCTCCAGTGACAGAAGGAGGTTTGGGTCTGTCAGCGCTTCGCCACTACGTTCCGGCCCACATACGGTGTCAATCCCCCTCCAGTCAGCGTCCCCCATCACCAAGGCGGATACCAGGACGTCCTACTTTCGTCGTTGGATGGACTGGTTCCGGCAGCCGTGCGGCGAGTTCTCGAAGTGGGGCGTACCTCGTGTGCATTCCAGGCGATACTGGACCCGAAGACTTCATCGCTCGGTGGATGGATCATGGAGTCTGCCCAGGTCCGAGCGTCTTCGACCTGAGTCGATTTGACCTTCATGGGTATTCCCAGCCGGGACTATGTCCAGTACCACCACACGAGGATCAACGCCATCCCACCACGAGTTAGGACCAGCAGGGGTAGAAAAGATCAGCGGGATCTTGCCTGTCGGGATGGGTGCAGGGTTGAGGAGACGACGGCGCAATGCATCCACGGCTGCTGTAGGACGTACGGCGGCCGGATCAAGTGGCACGGCGGTTTACGTACGGTTCGGCGCTTGAGGGCAAGGGGTGTTTGGCGGAGAAGGAGCCGAAGATGTACACTGGGCAGGGGCTACGGTAGCCGTACATCGTCGCCAGAAGAGGAGCGGCCGTTCGGGTCGTCGAGGTACAGTTGGTTCGCGGTAGTTCCGATATACAGGTGGTAGCAGCGGTTCGCAGCTACTAATGATACGGCTCCAGGAAAAATTCGGATATTATCGCGATAATACATATATTGTCTGGCAGTGGCTGCGGAGAAAACACAATGTTGCCGAGGATTTAAACATTACCACCTGTACCCTGTCCTGGAAAGATATCTAGTGTGGGCAGTCCGCTTGGGACCTCAGGGACAGGGACGGACCATGGGACTTGAAGGACATTTGGAGGCACAACGACCAGAGTCCTCCAAGGATCACTAGGGGATTCACACCCGTCTCATGTGCCAACCCCACCTTGTCGTGGTAGGAGGGATTGAGCCCCCAGGTAATGGTGACAGCCCCCTAGGGGGGACTGACGGAGCTCTGGCTATTTTAGGGCTGGGTGGTTAGCAGCCCCCCAGCCCTTATTTTCAGTGTCACAGCATCTACCAGAAAAGCCTCGGATGATGGAAGGTCCCCAAAGGGCCCTCCATGCACTGATGTGGCACCACGGATCCCCCTCCACTGCCCTCTGAGCTGGACCCTGTTTAGCTCTTCCAGTTTGTGTGTGACCTGTGTAACCGACCTTTCCAGTCTTCCCGTGGTCTTGGAGTACATTATAGCGCCCCCCCTGCAGAGGCGTTTGAGATGCTGCTGGTGGAGCGAGTTAAACCTAGATGGTCGGCGGAGGAAGAAAGATTGATGGCCCTGTACGAGGTAGAAGCTGTGCGGTAGGAAGCATTCCTGAATGCTTATATTCATAACCGTCTCCCAGGTATATTTTTGGAAAGCATTAATTGATTGCGACGCTAGATAGCGTATAAACACGTACAGGGTCTGTTGGAAGTCCCTCCGCCGCCCTCATCCAGGGAGCCTGTGCTGTCTCCTCCGGACAGATAAACTCAGAAAACGCTTGTTAAAGAAATTTCTAAACTGGCAGATAAATTTGCCAGCCTACCTGCTTTCTGGAGTGCCGGCGCAGCGTAGCCTGGGTGATTTAAACATCTCTTCCCAGGAGGTTCTCCAAGAATTGGAGGGCAGGGTGGTTGAAGTCCTGAGTGACAAATTACTCCGCTCCACCCATAAGCGCTCTCATGTCCGTGATCGGAGACCTGCCTCACCAGTAGTCTCTAAGAAGCACTGCCGCCGCCGTGATTATGCTGCCACCCAGTGGCTTGCCATGAAGAACTTTTCTGCCGTGATCGGGAGGGTCCTAGACGACCAATATAGGGCTGAAACATCGTTGGAGGAGTTGGAGAGATGGTGGATTCAGCTGTTTCTCCAACCCTTCAAGCATTACCCTCGAGGCCCTACCGGCGAATTCCAGGAAGGTTTTACTTTACTACTTCGGCCGAAGAGAGGACAAAGTGGACGCAATCAACGTTGAATCCCATAAAGCTCCTGGTCCCGACGGCATATCTGTCGAGCAGTGGAATTTGGTGCCATCTGTTCATCAAGGCCTTAGTGTTCAATGTCTCCTTCTGCTCGGTGACAGCTACCGGATGCTGAAGGCGTCAAGGACCGTCTTTATCCCGAAGGGACCATGGAGCGTGTCGTTATACTTCCGGCCCATTAGTGTTGGGTTGGATGTTCTTTTCCACTTCCACAAGTTCCCTGCCTTGCGGCAGATCAGCTTACCCCTGTTCGACGAGCGGTAGAAGGAATTTCTGCCCTCCGAAGGCTGCCTGGAGAATGTTATAACTCTCCAGGCGCCAGGCGGTCAAGAGCGAGGCCAGAACAACATTGAAGGAATTACACGTGTAATCATTTCCCTCGATCACCGGAAAGCGTTCGACTCTGTAACCCAGGAGGAAGTTCTTGGCGTCCTTCCGGAGGTAGGTTTGCCGCTGTAGTTCAGGGAGTACATTGCTAGGCTGTTTGCAGAATCTTCAACTATGCTGCAGTACTGTGTAGCCGTGGGAGAGCCGCTTCAAGTCGCTAGAGGGATCCGGCAAGGAGATCGGGTGTCGCCACTCTTCTTCAACTTGGTGATGAACGTCATTCTACTGCACTTGCCTGACGAGGTCGGGTTTCAGCTTGGTGAGGCCAGGATTAACGCCTTGGGCTACGCCGATAACCTAGTCCTCGTTTCGTCTACCATCCCTGGAATTAAGAAGCAGCTGCGACCCTTTGAGGAAGGACTGGAGCGTGTAGGCCTAGAGATCAATACTGGGAAGTGTGCGACGGTGTCAATTGTTCCATCAGGGAAGGAGAAGAAGAGTAAGACACTGATGGCTACTACTTTTACCTTGGGTTCTGAGGTACCCATCGCCCAGTTGGGTTTCTTGGACTCCTTTAGGTACATTTACATTTGAACCCTGCAAACCGCTAGAGCGCATGGCAGGGGGTGTGAAACACCGATATACCTATCTAACTTTTACTGCTGTTCGCTTCTCTAATACATCGCGGAAAGAATTACCAGAAATAACTAACCTTTCTGGCAACTATCTCCCTGTAACGCTTTTTCGATTTGACGTTCGAATCACGTTCGGTACTAACTGGGATGTTAATATCAACAACCTCCTCCCTGAGATCCGTAGTGAGAAATTTATTAAAAAGATTCCTACGGTAAATCTAGTCTTCTATCACTAAGAGAATTCCATGCGAGAGATTCTATCATAGCTGAAACATTGCTGTAAAATCTGAAGTCACCCTTAACAAACTTAGCTGCCCTACGTTGAACCATCTCAAGGCTGGAAGTTAATCCTACTTCGTGGGGATCCCAAATCGCGTAGCAGTACTAAAGGAGAGGAAGATTCAGGGAAGAGTACGCTATTTCTTTTACACTCGATGGGCAGCCCATCAGAATTCTACTGGCTTAACTTTTCATCCTTTTCGCCTTACCTAAAATGCTTTGAATATGCTCGTTGAAGGAAAAACTACTATTGAGCGTAATACCTAGGTATTTATGATGCCTCACAAACTCCGATATCATGCAATATTATAGGGTGTGCGGGTACCCTTGGCGGAACGCGTCAAAGTCATAGCTACGCACTTCTTTACGTTCAAGTCAAGCTGCCAGTCACTGCACCAATCTGTAATAATGTTCAAATCATTCTGCAAACAACCAATGTCATCTGGAGTTACGATCTCTCTGTAAATAACAGTATAATCGGCAAATGGCCTAACCTTACATCTAACATTATCCACTACATCGTTAATATAAATAAGGAACAAAATCGGACCTAATAAACTACCGTGCCGGATACCGGATGCGACGCAAACCTCATTAGATAAAATTCCTTACAACAAAACACCCTGCGATCTATTTCCTAAAAATGATTTTATCTAATCAACAACATGTTCGTTTATCCCGTAAGCAATCAACTTATGGATTATTTTTACATGCGATACTCTGTTAAAAGCTTTTCTCACTCTTCGCTCGATGCCCGTAGGAGCATGACGTGCCAAACGGTCGCTCGTAATCGCCAACCTTTCCTTTCACCCTTACGAGTAATTACCCTTCCGCATGTTCGGAGGGTCCGACCGCTTACGACCGCCGAACTCGAGGAAAGGTCTAAAAGGGTTGGTTTTATGACCGTCCCGGAGAGCGACCCTTCCCAGTTCAGACTACCTGAAAAGACCGCAGAAAATCGACATTAACCAATTTTCCTGCGTCCAAACGGGAGTAGAGTTCACGCTACATCTCTCCGTGACATGGACAACGTGAGGAGCGCTTTTCCTCCTAAATAATATAAAAATAGTTTGTTTCAGGAGTGGACGGAACAACCGAGCTTTCGAGAGAAAATTTGACGACGGTGTGAAGAAACGTACCAAGCCACGTGGACAGCGGACGGTAGACGAATATTCTAAGGCCATCCCCTCTCATCCAATCGCATATAGACTAGCTACTTCCCACAGCATCCCAAGGTACATCCATTCTAGGAAACGGAATCGCCAATTAGTTTTATCCCACGAAGTGCTACTGCTTTCCCTTTAACTATTTCAGTACTTTTCAGAAGTGATCGTGTTATCTCATATTAAATGTTTCGTAAGAAGCGTTCAGTAGTTCATCACCTCCTAAATTCCCCATTGGTGCCTTCCATAATAGTGTCTCTAGATAGTGCATCTGCGTCGTAGTGCTTTACCACCTGAGTAGTAAATTCCGTTCCATATTGTGATAAAGTGTTTCCCCAGATATAAGTGAATATCCTCTTATCCGTGTTCGTGTTCTAGTGCTTCCCTACCCTCCTTTGCGAAGGAATTTCCATCCCAGTGTTAAGTGCAGTGTTTTAATTTCGTGAGCTTTGTACTACCATTAGTGAATTTTAAACAAACTCCCTAAAACTGTCAAAGTACTATTTTAAACTCAAAGTGGTTCTCTTGTCTTAAGCATATATATAATATGGTTAGTGTGTTAATGTAGATAACTACCTACTCCTCTCACCCTTTGCTACACGTTCTTAAATTGCTTAACAACTCATTCATTCCTTGTGGTGTTTACGGCTTTTAAAAATTCTCATCCTTTCTCTTTTTTATCTCAAGCGTCCTTACCTCCCCCCGTGGTCATGGCCACCTGCAGTGTATCTCAAATTTCACAATCCTCAATTCTCAATATTTCTGTTAGTCAGCTCAACCCTCGTGCACCGATTTTCGTTCCCTCGCAGTCCAGGAGGTCCTCCCTGAATCCTTTTCCTGAAAAAGTAACTAAACAAGACAATAAACACTATTCTGAACATTAGACTAGATTCTACAAGAAAAAGCACAATATCACGGAGCACTTAGCAAGTATGTCATCACAGCTGGACATCACATGTTCACATTTCAGAAGCATTTCAAGATGTAATTCTTCCATTTTTGGCCAAAACAACTTGAATTATAAAATTGAACGCAACTAGCGATAATGTAAGGAACGGAAAAGAAAACCTCTATAAAATCTTGTGACTTCCAGAGGAATTTCTTAGTCGCCGTAAATGCATGCATATCCGCAATACGAGAGTGCATGGTTGGTTGCCTATATATACGGCGATCCAAACAATTTGAAAGCGAACCAGTCACTACACCGCTGCAGGCATTCGCTGTGACAGTGCACGATCTAGAGGCTGCTACAATCTGTAACGTATACCCTCTTGAGGATGAAGATGTTCTCTTCAGGCATTTGCCTGAACCATTCGTAGTTTTGGGAGACTTTAATGCTCATGTCCGTCTATGGGTGTCCTCTGGACACCAGTACAATCGTAGAGGTCGCACTTTATCCACTGTTTTAGATGATGTTAACTTAATTTCATTACATTAGCGGGAGAGATCACGTATTAACAGTTTATACAGTGAATGTTTTTCATTCGATTTATGCATCTGCTCAAGCAGTTTGACACTAAAGCTGGCACTAACAGCGCAGGATAATATTTGTGTTAGTCATCATTTTCCTTTGCTTATTAAAAAGGAAGGGACAACTCCCAGCTTTAATAAACCTCGCAACTGTAATATCCGCAAGGCATATTGCTAGGGTTACAAAAACCGTGTTAACTTCTATCACAGCGCTCACTTTGACAGTGTTCAGAATTTTGAGATCCTGTCGAAATGTATTATACATGTAGCAAAACAAAACGAAATACGCTCAGGAGGGAGCTACTCTCGCCATCCTGTCCCTTGGTGGACCCAAGAATGTGCCGAGGCAATCTGAAAACGGAAAAGGGCCTTAAATATCTTTCGAAAACATCCCACAAAAACCAACCTTATATCCTTTCGACGCCTCAGAGCAAAGACCTGACAGACAGTGAGGGAGGCAATGAAGAAACCTGGCAACATTTCATTTCCAACTTCAACCATAGAACGCCAATCACCCAGGTATGGAATAAGATTCTAAGCATTCTGGAATTCCACCCAAATCAAAATGCAAGTCCTCTAAATGTCGATCGATGCATAATAATAACCCAGCACTCCATTGGTGAAGTCTATGTCCAAACATTTGAAAAATCATCCAGCGACACAGACCCAAACCTAGAAACTAGATCCCAAAATCTTACAATTTAACAGAACACAGGAAAGAATAAAGCCATATTTTATGGAATACCATCGAAAGGCAGACTACAACCTCGCTTTAAACATGTGGGGCTTGAAGGAGGTGTTATCTAAATCTAAAGATACTTCCCATGACAACATATGCAATCCCTTTGTCAGGAACCTCCCTGGGCAGGTCTTGAACGAAGTCATGCAAACGTTCAACCTGGTCTGGGACGGGCGGCTTGAATGGTGTCTGGAGCGAAGAAACCTTCTACCTAGCATCCAGTGCGGTTTCAATGCTCTGTGCTCGTCACGTTCTCATCAATTGACTTGTCAAGTGACAATTTATCCACGAGGTCTTCCTCCTGCATCAATATACAATTGAGCAAATGTTTTCTTTGACATGTATAAGGTTTACGATAGAGTATAAAGGTGGAAGATCTTCAAAAAGCTGAACGAGTGGGGATTTAGAGGAAACCTAATAAGGTTTATCAAAAACTTCCTATTAGACCAAATATTCAGATTCAGAATCTGGAACTACCTCTCTAATCCTTTTCAACAAACCAATGGATCGCCACAGGGCTTATTACTTAGTGTAACCCTCTTTTCCATAGTGATAAATGGCATAGCCCAATGCATTAATACACCAGTCATAGCATTACTATACGTGGATGATCTAGCAATTATTTGCAGATGAACCAAACTGACAGTAGCCGCAAGGCAGCTACAGCTGACAATCAATGAACTGTATAACTTGGCCCAAAAACATGGTTTCTGCTTCTCCCTTGAGAAAATAATGTGTCCACTTTAACAGACTGAAAGGAATCAATATTCCAGGAACCGTATCCCTTGGTAGAATAGATCTCTCCTACACACCTTTGATGCGTTTCCTGGGTATGACACTAGACAGCTGCCTAAACTGGCGAGAACATTTACAGATATTAAAGTCCAAGTGCTTTTCAACACGCAATATTTAAAAAAATTTATTTGACTTGGGGAGCAGATCGCTCTACATTGCACTTACTATACAGGGCACTATTACCCTCTAGAATACTCTGGCGACATCGTATATGCATCTGGATACCCATCTTTTATTAAGTGAATAACTACAATACAAATCTTAGGACTTCGTATGGCTACTGGTGCCTTCAGCAAAAACCCAGTTCTTAGTATATATCGTTACGCAGGGGAAAACCCCCTAGATCGTAGACGGAATATTTTAATGTGTAAATCCCCTCGGTGTGGATTCCTCCACGTAGTGAGGGGGGACACAGGGAGGGCTCTCATGATTCATCAGATCTTTTTTTCATATTCAATCACCCCATCACTTTCTTCTTCTCATATCTTGCTGTCCCTCTCTGTGTGCGGAACGCCCACCCATGCGTTTGCCGTGCATGGCGACCCGTTTCGGAGGGAAAGGGGATCCTGGTGGCTAAGCGGACCTCCCTTGGTGGGGAGGTATCCCCAACACTCCACTTTGGCCCCTGCCTCTCCTAGACGGGTGGCTGGGAACTAGCCCACTCCCAGTCAATCGGCTGCTGGCGACTGAGAAGCCGGGTGGCTCTATTCCAGCGTACGCCAGCTGGGTTTACTTGGAGCCACTGGAGTTGCATTTGGCTTGCAGGGAGAGTGGCTGCTAAGCTATTTTATTATGGATGAAAATATTTACCTTAACAAATGGCAATGCTCTGATGCTGATATAGCAAGAAAATATAAAAGTAATTGTAATAGTAATGAAAGATGTTTCATTATTTCAAGTATAGTGGAAGGAGCCTTAAAAAGATATCTCCCTTTGCGTTACATAGATTGAGATTTCTGGCTAGAAAGGTGGCCTCAGTAAAGCGTCTCAGAGATGGGTCAATTTTAGTGGAGGTAAAAGATGAAAAATAGGCAGCGAAACTCAAGACAGCCACCATATTTCACGATGTGGCTGAAATAGTTGAAGCTCACAGAACCCTCAACCTTGTTGAGGGTGTGATCTTCAGCTACAATTTAATGGGCATTAGTGACGAGGAGATACTGGGAGAACTTAAGGAACAAGGTGTTGTTGTCGTGCGGAGGATTAAATCTCGCAGGGATGGTATACTTTTCGACACACCAAATCTAGTCCTAAAATTTGCTAAAACTGACCTCCCTGAAAGGATTACAGCTGGATATCTCTCCCTGCCTGTGAGAGTATTTATTCAGAATCCGATGAGGTGTTACAAGTGCCAAAAGTTTTGCCACACCTCCTCTCGGTATGCTGATGCAGAGAAGTGTGGACGCTGTGGAGGAAATAAACACGAAGGACATTCCCTGACTGCCACGAAGTGCTTAAACTGCAGTGGTGAGCACCCTGCATGGTCACCCAGCTGCCCCATATGCAAACAAGAGAGAGCAATACAGGAGATGAAGGTTAAAAGAAAGCTATCTTATATGGAAGCTAAGAGAGAATTGAAGCCTTAACACCTCAGCATAAGGGCCCCTCATATGCCGCTGTAGCAACCAGAGTAGTCGAGACTAAGGAGATGGGTACTCAGACCCAACTCCCTCCCGTCTGTGCCTCCTGTAAAGTGCTATTGACCACCTTCCCTGCCAATGTAATGGAAAGCCAGAAACTGGCAGTTCAGTCAAAGAAGAACAGAATGCCCTCAAAACAAGTGCCATTCCGGAACATCCCCAACCAAGGAACAAGTCCCCATCACCAATCCCCTCTGATATGGAAGACATATCAGAGGAGGAATTGAGAAAACTAAGGTACAAGAAAAATGGAGACCGGCAGAAAATTATTAGATGATGTGGATAACATATCATCAAGTTTCCTTTATTTTTAATCTAGCCTTATAAAGTTTTTAGCGGTCTATTTATTTATTGATTAATAACTATGCCTTGTAACAACTTCATCATGCCTGCAGTACAACCAAACATGAATGGGTTTGATAAGGGGAAGAGGTTTCTGTTGTTACAATGGAATTGTAATGGTTTCTACTCCCATCATGAGGAGCTGAAACTGTTAATTAATGATTTTAACCCAAGTGTTTTGTGTCTCCAAGAAACACATTTTAAGACAACTGATAAAGGCAGCATAAAGGGATTTAAAGTTTTTAGATTTGATGACTTGCTTGGCAACAGAGCTAGGGGTGGGGTGGCCATAGCTGTCCGGGAGGGTCTTTTTACCTCCCAGGTTGGACTTCTCTCACCACTTCAAGCTGTGGCAGTCACTGTTGCTACCCCTACAAAAATCACATTATGTAATATATACTTACCAGAATGGGCTCCGGTGAATAGGACCAACCTTGAAGATCTAGTAAAACAACTGCCAAAGCCCTTTGTACTGTTGGGAGACTTTAATGCCCACAATAGGGAATGGGGAGATGATTTAAGGGACCATAACGGCAGAGGACACCTCTTGGAAAATTTTTTTAATGACTATGACCTGATTTTATTGAACAACAATGAAAAAACCCATTTTAACCCTTTTAATGGTAGGTACTCTGCCATTGATTTGTTTTCAAGTTCTAGCTCCATCGCAACACATTTTAACTTATCAGTGCATGATGACCTATGTGGTAGTGACCACTTCCCCTTGTTAATAACGATGGCAGGTGGGCGTAGTCCTACATATGAAGCTCCAAAATCCTGGATCATAAGGAGGGCCAATTGGGAAAAATTTAAGGAAAAATTTTTATTTAAATATGATCCAAACCTTCAAGCTTCAGAGAATATAAAGGCTCTAACACAGGCTATCATACAAGCTGCCAAAAATAGTGTTCCATTATCATCAGGAGGTCCCCAACGACCATCAGTACCTTGGTGGAACAATGAATGTGCAGAGGCAGTTAAGAAAAGGAAGAAAGCCCTCCAGATTTTCAAAAAATATCCCACGGAAGGTAACCTCAAGGCTTTTAGAAGACTGAGGACAAGAGCTCGCAAGGTAGTGAAAGAGGCAAAGAGATCTGCTTGGATAAAATACGTTTCATCAATAAACCACCGCACACCAATAACACAGGTTTGGAGGAAGGTCAAAAGGATGTTCGGCAATTGGCAGCCCCCTGCCTCACAACTTATTATTGTCGAATTGATGATGATCCGGGAGCCCGTCCGCCTCCTTGCACCACCCAGAGATCTAACTTTTCAAGAAGTCCCCTCCAGTTCTTCTCCTCGCCCTTATATACCAGAAGAGCCTAATGGCGGCTGATCTGGCATAAAAGGGGTCATAGGATTGTCCTGGAGGGACGATCAGCCGGGTTGTGTTCGGAGGGGACGAACTCCTAGGACACTACATGTGCCGGATTCTTTATTAAACACATAAACAGGTTTTTATACATGGGCTGTTTGAATAGCAAACCACGGCCCTTTCGTAAGGAATACAATACAGCGGAATTATCACAATGTGAGCCGGAAAGATGATTGAAGTGGAGATGGCCACGGCTGCTGTTAAGGCTGCGCGTCCCTCGGCTTCGTAAATGGGTAGTTCCTCGGGTAGAACGATGGTTTCCTCCATCTCGAGCTGCGGGCACACGAATGCCATTTGCCACGGCGTCGCATCGCTGTAGGCGATGACGGTTGTTGCTGGGATTCGGAACGAACGCGTTTGATGGAAGACTTTCTCGTTCCAAAGGTCTGCCAGCCATGTTGTTTGGCGTCGAAAGACGTCCGAGACCAACAATAGTGGCAGGTTCATGACGTAGCAAATCCAGGAGACATAGCCGGCAGCTTTCGGTATGTCTGCCTGACGTAACCGTGGGATTATCGCGAGCATTCGTTCCAATTTCCCCAGGGATTCCGCTGTCAGTCGCACCGAGCTGTCGATGGTGTTGATGGCAGCACCCAAGTAGACCAGGGATGTTGTAGGCGTGATTGTGGACTTGTTGAGGTTCAACGTAATCCCCAGGTCCGTCTGGAGGAAGTCGGCGATGGTTTAAACCTGGTTACGGTTGGAGACGTCGACCAGTAGCCAGTCGTCAAGGTAGGGAATCATAGTGAGGTGAAATCTGCTCTGAATTTCCTCAGCCACCGCACGGGCGTAGCGTTGCATAATGGCCGGCGCCAGGGTGTGTCCCATGGGCAGGCGTTCCATGGTATATGACGTACGTCCGATGCGGAACCCGTAAAATTGCTGGCAATCGGCTCGAATTCGCAGCTGATGAAAGGCTTCCACCAGGTCGAATTTAGCGAGTTGCGCAGCGCGGGGAATGATTCTAATGGCGTCGACCACTGTTTTTAACGAGAACTTAGGCGTATTGTAGTGTGCGGTCCAGGGTGACAGGTCCAAAATGAATCGGGGCTTGCCGGAGGCTTTCGGGATCACTTTGCACCTGAACGCGCACTTAGGGTTATCTTCCCTAATAATTCCTTGCTGGAGCATACACTGCACTACCCTTTCGAGTTCCGGCGTGGCGAACGAGTCGTGAAATTCGTACGGAGCTGTTGCCGGGCGCGGAATATATGCACCTTCAAACACTAAGTCGAACACACTGCGGGAGGCGATGGGGTACGGTAGCACTGGAGGAAGTGGTGCACAATCACTGGGGTCAGGGATCCTGAGGTGAGGGATCACTTGTCCTACCTGCAGGAATCCTGACGCATCCTCGGTGACTTCCTCGTCCTCTGTTTCTGCCTCCGGGGATTCTGGAGAGTCGGACTCGGGAAGGCTCACAGCGTCTGCTGGCTGCCCGGAGTCGGTCCATCGCAGGAATTCTTCCAGCGGTTGAGGGCTGCCCGGAGGAGAAAGAGCGAGGAGAAATTCAGCGGCGGCCGCGGCCTCCTCTTCCTCGACTTCCTCCAGAGGAGCCGGCGGGCCTGGTGAAGCCGCGTGAGTCTTCGTAGTCGCGAAAAGGCCGCTGAAATCGTTCGGAGGTTTGCGAAATCCTCGCCGTTCTGGTAGCAGCTAGCAAGTCCGCTGGCACACGCAGGACATCGTCCCCCGATGCCGATGGTAACTGGGATGCCACATCCCAGCCGTAGCTGGGACTAGCCATATTCTGTAGATCATCCAAAATATCAGGGGCATCTAGGCAAGTACAGCTCACACTAAATCGATTGAATACATGGTGTAACAGTAGTGGTTTTCGTTTCTCAACCACCAAGACTAAATGCATCCTCTTCCACAGGAAGCGAGGAGTTTTCCCGTATCCAAATCTTACACTCGGAAGACATGTCTTGCCTTTTGTTGAGTCCACACGTTTCCTAGGGCTTGAGCTTGATAAAAGACTTAATTGGCGAAACCATATCAGTCTTTTAAAGGAGAGATGCTCCAAAGCCTTAAATATCTTAAGGATTTTAACTAACTCCTCCTGGGGAGCAGACAGATCCTCCATGCTTCAATTATATAGAGCATTGGTGCGTTCAAAATTAGACTATGGTTGTCTTATATATTCTTCAACCCGCCAGTCTTACCTTAGAATGCTGAACTCAGTACATAACNTGAGGTTGAATGGTCAAGCGAGGAGGGGGCCTTAAGCACAGCTCAACTATTAGTGAATAGGATTGTCGGAGAGGGAGGCTTCACACAATTCGTGCATTGTCCAACTCGTAACGACAATTTAATAGATGTTTTTCTAGTGAGACCTCCTGAGTTATTCAGCGATCTCGAGGTGTTTCCGGGAATAAGCGACCATCAGGGGATATACATGGAAATTCTTTGGAGCCATAAGACCGTTGAAATTCCTTCCAACAGGGTTGTATACCAGTACAAGCGGGCTAACACCGTTGCATTTCAAGATTTTTTGGGGGAGAGGTACAACGAATGGGCAGGCAGAGGGGAATCCGTCGAGGAAGTATGGAACAATTTCAAGTCGATATTAACGTCCGCACTTAATACCTGTGTACCAGTAAAATGTATAAAAGAAAATAGCGACCCTGAATATTACAATAAAAAAATTAAACTACTCAAGATTAAGGCGCGTAAGTTGCATAAAAAGAGAGTAATTGGCAATAGATTTTGTTCTAAATATAAAAAGATCCAAAAAATTCTGAATCACGAGAAAAAGAAAGCTCAGAATTACTTTTATGAAAAAGTCCTCTCCGATAAAAATAACAGCCATTTCTATAGCTATATGCGAAAGCGGAACAAACCTAGAAATGACATTCAAATACTTATTGGCAGTAACGGGGAAGAATATTTTAAGGACGTTGAAAAAGCTCAGGAATTCGCGAAACATCTTGCCAATAATTTTGTACCGAAGGAAACTGCGAATACATCAGATTTTAGACAACTTAATAATGAAGGTAAGGAATACTTGAGATTCAATATAGGCTTTAACGACATTCTGAAAAGAATTAACTTACTCAAGAATAAAAAATCAGTCGGGCCAGATAACATTCAGGTAGAAGCTCTAAAAATCGGAGGGCGTGCTGTAGTATACTATTTACACAGGATATTTACTATTGCATTGAATATTGCATTGGCAGAGTGACCTTCCTCTCCGCAATGAAAGTAACGTCCGTCATCTATCCTTAGGAAGATTCTGTGAGGAGTGTCCCCAGTGTCCACCACGAAAGAGTCAGGTAACCTGACTCCTTCCTGGATAACCATGTGGGTCATTCTTCTCCACGATGAGATGTGAGTGAAACCCTCTGTTTTTAGCCCAAGTGAGAGATGGTATATTGGGGAGACGACCCTGCCAGCCTGACTTAGGATTTCCAACAGATCGTTGTTGAATACCTCAGGGGGGACATTGCTTAGAAACACTTTCGTCGACGTGGTGACCATGCGTCGGGCATGCACCCACGTATCTTTTATTTCGATTCCGCCGGAATCATCCATAAAGCTTTTCACGAGGTTCTCATTTAGGAGATAGATGCAAACCCGTTGGTTAGATAGGCGGGTTGCATGCGTGATTTTTTCCCCTCCCCCGATCTTCTTAGCGACTGCTAGCACGTACTCATGCAGGGGTGAGTCGGGTAGTGATTGGAGTATTATCTCCATCTTTTTGTTTGGGCCAGTTTGAGTTGGGTTGATCTTCTTTCGAGTGAAAGTGAAAGTACGGTTGGGGTTTTCAGTCTGAGGGGTTGAGGGTCCAGGTACAGCGAAGAAGGCATCAACTTCTTACGCTTTGCTCTTATGTACGCGCGAGTTGGGTTCACGGGGGGGCAGATAATGGCACTGACGCTGGAGGGGAGGCGAGAGGAGAACCAGACCTGGGGAAGGGGGGAACCGGTATGCTAATGAGATTCTCGAAGGAAGGCGCCTAGGGTAGGGTGAAGGTCGTGTATTATCGGCGGCCAGAGTAGAAGGTGGTGGGGGGGCGACACTGGAGCAGAGAAGAGGTAGCTGAACCGGTTTCCTAATCGGAGGATAGGTGGGCGAAAGAGAAGGGTGGAGCGAAGTTTTAAGGGCACATGGCGGTGTTGCTGAAGACAAAGGAAAGGCGGAAGTAGCGTTTCTTATTTCACTTGATAAGGGATTAGTAAGATCAATTTGGTTAGATCTGTTGGAATGATCACTTTTGGACGGCAGGTCCATCACCGACGATGTTGGTGACACCTTAGGTGGACTAGGTCCATGACTACCGCCACCGAGGCGGTAGAAGCCGAGCGTGTGAGACTCACTTCAAGCGCGCACTTCCGAGTAGAGAAGCGAATAACTAAATGCGAGGACAAAGAAAACAATGACGAGAACACTCGAGCACAAGCACAAAATGAATAGAGCGAAGATGAGGTGAAAATACTCACAAACGATGAGCTACCTCCCAAAGCTACGTACACACTCCGCAAATTTAAATCTTATTGAACACACATGTAGCCCGAAAAGCAGTAAGTATTAGGTAATTAATAAACAATATAAAAAAGAAAAACTTATGGCTAATCGGAATATATCAGGTTTCTAAAGGCCTTTGGATGAGGAGTTGTAAACAGCAGTGAGATTAGCGGTCGTGATTGAGACTTGAGCACCAACTGCTTAGAAGTTTGTAAGTTTTGGTACATTATTTTCCCTGGCATGGATGGCTTTAGAGATAATTCATGCTCCTCGAAAAGTTTATATATTATCCTCCCTAATAATTGAAAAACCAGGAATGTTGCACATTTTGTCTTTTGTTAAGCGAGTTTCGGCAATTAGCGCTTTGTCGATTTATATAATCAATAAAAACCTTCTCAGGTCGTCTTTCGATTTTAAGATTCCGTTGGAATTCCATTCCATCACTTCCATCCCTGTATCTTGTTTCTACATTTGTCTTTGTCTTGTGCTTTTTCCATGGGAGAAGGTAGGGGGTTAAAGGTTTTGTTTGAACCCTATATTATTTCCAATAATATAGGGTGGTCTCCATTGGTTTGTATATTTGAAGTGTGATTTGGCGTTGTCGTTGGGTTTGAAATTCGCGCCGGATTAGCTAATTGCAGCGATTTTAAACCGCTTATTATTCTATGCGGTGAGTTCTTACTATCGTTGCGCGAAGCGGTTATCTGCGAAGAGGAATTAGCGGTGATAGCGAGAAATTGATCTGGATTTGAAGTAGCAATTATCCCTCAAGTGCGGAAAAATCTGGGATTTAAATTAAGCCTTGCCGTTTCTTTTAATAATTTTAGTTTAGCTTGGAGCACTGTATTTTGGGCATCTGTAGCTCACTGGTTGACTTCCGCCGCATGCGTTTCTTCCCCTCGTTAAAGCTCATTTCTTCCCCTCTTACCATGTCCACGAATTGGTAGGGCGATTAATATTTTCGTTGAGATCGATGTGCGTTTTAATTCGGTTATTTTTTAAGGTTTTGATTGCACTCTGCACTTCATTTTCGAATGGGATACGTGCATCTTTATCTACGCAGGAGCCACTTCTTTGCATGTTTTTCCTCTCTCTTTTTCTAGATTTAATTAGTAATAAAATATCAAGACGTATCTGGAAATGGTTAGGTGGGAAGCCATTTCTTCGCTGCCGACCCTCTGCAGTACGCCAGTCCGACGAGCTTAGTAAAATCCTTCACCGCTTCCTTTATTTCGTGCTCGTTCATAATACAACTACATTTAAATGCTGAAAATAGGGGTAAACAGTTCATAACTTAAAATCCTAAGCGACGGGGTTGCTGAATTTAAACCGTCTCCGGGTAGAAATAGAATTAGTGGAAAGTGATCAGAGAGGTATCGTGGTAGCTTTTGACTATTTTTTTATATGAGTTAAAAGTAGTAAAGAAAAAATCGATTGAGTCACTCTTTCCGGGGTGTCCTGTTACAATACGAGTATACATAATCTTTGAATGTTTCCTTTCCTATTTGTTTTGTGACTATCCCATTTTAATTTTTTTGCATTACAATCACCTCCTACCAGAGTAGAGCTACTTGCAAATTGTCTCGTCAATTTTTTAAAATCGCTACGGGCAAAATTACGCGTGGGCGGACAATAAACAGAAATGAAATTGAGAAATTCTTCACGGGTTTCCAGCCGAGTGAAGATAATTGGGAACTCCAACGTTTCGGCAGAGGCCACTGCTGCCATTCTCAAGGATAGAGGGATTGGGAGGCGATGGTTAAATCATCGGCACAAAGAAAGCGGTGATTGAGGGGATCTGAAGGAAGGTCGTTAGTAAAAATGTTAAAGAGGGTGGACTTACGATACTCCCTTGGGATACCGCTGCAGTAATTGCTTGAGGGGAAGAAATGTAGTTTTCCATCTTGATTTGTATGTAGCGGCCTAAGAGAAAACTCTGGATAATTTTGCAAAGTGCTGCCGGAGAATCTAGTTTGGCGAGTTTGAAGATCAGCCCTTCATGCCAAATGCGATCGAAAGCATTTTCGATGTCGAAAAATACGGCTTGAATGGTGTTATTTCGATATAAATAACCATGAGTAATGAACTCAAATAGTCGGATCACTTGATGTGTAGTAGATAAAAAAGGTCGAAATCCCATTTATTCAGGTATCATAATATTGTGAAAAGATATGCTTATTTTGGCGGGATCCTTGGAAGGTTTAGGGATTAATACCGCGGTACCTACCTTCCAGTTTGAGGGAAAGTAACAGGTTCTTAAGCAGGCGTTGAAAAGATTAACGAGAATGTTAACAAATTCCTTAGATTTGGAAAAGTGTTTCAAGATTCTGTTGTTGAATTGATCTGGGCCAGCTGCCTTTCAGATATTCAGGTTCTGCAAGATCTCTACAACTTCCAGGTTAGAGGTGGGTCGAGGTGGTTCGGTAATGACCAATTAAGATAGAAAATTGCATGTATCTTCCACAACAGGGTCCGTAGCCTGATTTTGGTAGTAATTTTGCAGAGAGAGGGCTAATTCTATAACTGCAAATTCCGCTTTTACTGTGGGGTCGAAATTAAGATGGTCATTTATAAGAAGCGGCTAATTGAAGAAGGAATATTTCGAAACATTTTTAGAGATTTTCCATAAGGAATTATCTTGGAAGAAAGAAGCGTTTGCAAAACTGTTCCAACTGTTTTCAGCAATTTTGCGAATTTCTGTCTTAATTAGTTTGTCCAGGTGTCGATAGGCAATTTTGTCAGCTGGATGTTTTAGTCTCACGAGTTGACGGCGCAGACGATTTCGAGCAGTCATTAATCTTGATGTGCAAGGAGGAAAGAACACATAGTGAGGAGGTCTAATGGGGACCATGACCGTGGAGTGGACTTTGGCACAAATAATAAGATCATTCAGGAGAGCTATTTGTGTATCTATTGCATTAGTGGATGCAAAGTTATCTAAGATAGGGTAAAAGGGGACCTTCTTTACAATATAGTCAGAGAATCTATTCCAATTTAGATTTTCCTTAAAACATTTGGAAGGAGAAGATGAGGGAGACCCAGATATGGAACATAAGATTGGGAAATGATCAGAGGATAATTCTTGAAATACAAGAGGAGGCGAAATAATAGCTAAGTTGTGAATGGCAAAGAATTCAAGAAGATCAGAACTTATAAAGTTAGAGAAGGTTGGCGAGAAAGGCGAATGGATTAATAAATGGGAGGATTGAATTAACTGATGATAAATATTGCTCTTCCTGCTACGGAAGCGAGATCCCCAAAGTTCGTGCTTACTGATCCAGTCGCCTCGGGACTGGGAAACCGAGGGAGAGGCAATGAAAAGGTCCTGGTCATGAAGTTGGAGATTAATGTTTTTGACGTACATGGAGTATATATGTTATGGACTGTTATCAAGGCTTATTTCAACACCGAGAACGTCAACACTTTTCAATCTAGGAATTGGAAGAGGAGGATAAGATATTTGTGGAGCATGATAGATTGTAGCAATCGCCGACATTAAGGGGAACAACGTTATAGTTGGGACAGTACAGTTTTTGCATTAGTTTCAACTTTGTTTCCTGGAGATAAGCAATGTGAATATCGGTGTCTACACAGAATTTTAGAAATTCAGCCAGCTTCGAGTTGATACTATTTCAGTTCCAAGAACACAAATTCAGACAAAAGTTCATAGAAAAAATTGAAGGTTTCTGTTAAGAATGTGAGGATTTTATCCTTCATACTTGGTGCCGCCCTTGCCATGAGAAATACAGGTAAAACTTTCTGAAGGGTATTACTGCCGGGAGAGAAGGGGGAAGGGGGGGTACTGGTAGGAGACTGAGGGTGGTGGCATTGAGGAGGACATTTAGGAGGGAGGTGCTTCTCTATCCATATATTAAGGCCACAGATGTAATTGATGGATAACAGTTCGATGGATGGCGTTGCATCATGTAGTTCGATTAAAAAAAGCGGGATTAAACGGGCAGTAACCAATTTGATGCCATCCTCTATTTGCGAGAAAGTGGGCTTAGTGGTCTGCATCTGCAGGACCCCGGTTGTCATTATTCCTTGATCCTCTAAAGATTCTTTAATGTCATTTACGTTAAAACCCAAAGGCAAGTCTCTAATTACAAAAAATTTCTTTTTTTCGGTTGCTTATCTGTAAGTAAAAAAGTCTTCTTTGACTTCTACATGGAGGGACTTTACTAAAAAAAGTCTGAGATCGTTT
Source organism: Ladona fulva (assembly GCA_000376725.2). NCBI lineage: Eukaryota > Metazoa > Arthropoda > Insecta > Odonata > Libellulidae > Ladona > Ladona fulva. The sequence continues at coordinate 27,258 of KZ309696.1, forward strand.
GACAGCGAACCACCGTCCTGAGGCCCGCCATCCGAGCGACGGGAGGAAAGGAGCAACCCTCCTTAATTTTTTTATATACCTGGATCCAGTTTTTAATCTTTACATTTACATTTACATTGAAGCCCGGTAAACCGCCAACGGCGCGTGGCAAGGGGTGTAAAAACCTATATCCCTAAGTACCCTGGATAGCTATTAGCTTCTCTATTACTTCGCGGGAAAAATGACCAAAAATATCTATCCGTCCTGATGACTATTTCCCTGTATCGCTATCTCGTTTTCTTTCGAAGATTGCGTGCATTACTAGATGGGATGAGATCAACTATCTCTTCTCCGAGATCCGTAGTGACAAACTTATCGAATATCTTCCTACGGTATTCAAGTCTTCTATCACAAAACGAGTTCCATCCGAGGGATTCTATCATTGCCGAAACACTGCTGTCAAATCTGAAATCTCCCTTAACGAACCTAGCTGCCCTACTTTGAACCATCTCTGAAACCGACGAGGTCGGGTTTCAGCTTGGTGAGGCCAGGATTAACGCCTTGGGCTACGCCGATAACCTAGTCCTCGTTTCGTCTACCATCCCTGGAATTAAGAAGCAGCTGCGACCCTTTGAGGAAGGACTGGAGCGTGTAGGCCTAGAGATCAATACTGGGAAGTGTGCGACGGTGTCAATTGTTCCATCAGGGAAGGAGAAGAAGAGTAAGACACTGATGGCTACTACTTTTACCTTGGGTTCTGAGGTACCCATCGCCCAGTTGGGTTTCTTGGACTCCTTTAGGTACATTTACATTTGAACCCTGCAAACCGCTAGAGCGCATGGCAGGGGGTGTAAAACACCGATATACCTATCTAACCTTTACTGCTGTTCGCTTCTCTAATACATCGCGGAAAGAATTACCAGAAATAACTAACCTTTCTGGCAACTATCTCCCTGTAACGCTTTTTCGATTTGACGTTCGAATCACGTTCGGTACTAACTGGGATGTTAATATCAACAACCTCCACCCTGAGATCCGTAGTGAGAAATTTATTAAAAAGATTCCTACGGTAATCTAGTCTTCTATCACTAAGAGAATTGCATGCGAGAGATTCTATCATAGCTGAAACATTGCTGTAAAATCTGAAGTCACCCTTAACAAACTTAGCTGCCCTACGTTGACCATCTCAAGGCTGGAAGTTCATCCTACTTCGTGGGGAACCCAAATCGCGCAGCAGTACTCAAGGAGAGGACGATTCAGGGAAAAGTACGCTATTTCTTTTACACTCGATGGGCAGCCCATCAGAATTCTACTGGCTTAAAATTTCATCCTTTTCGCCTTACCTACAATGCTTTGAATATGCTCTTTGAAGGAAAAACTACTAAGCGTAATACCTAGGTATTTATGATGCCTCATAAACTCCGATATCATGCAATATTATAGGGTGTGCGGCTAACCTTGGCGGAACGCGTCAAAGTCATAGCTACGCACTTCTTTACGTTCAAGTCAAGCTGCCAGTCACTGCACCAATCTGTAATAATGTTCAAATCATTCTGCAAACGACCAATGTCATCTGGAGTTACGATCTCTCTGTAAATAACAGTATAATCGGCAAATGGCCTAACCTTACATCTAACATTATCCACTACATCGTTAATATAAATAAGGAACAAAATCGGACCTAATAAACTACCGTGCCGGATACCGGATGTGACGCAAACCTCATCAGATAAAATTCCGTACAACAAAACACCCTGCGATCTATTTCCTAAAAATGATTTTATCCAATCAACAACATGTTCGTTTATCCCGTAAGCAATCAACTTATGGATTATTTTTACATGCGATACTCTGTTAAAAGCTTTTCTCACTCTTCGCTCGATGCCCGTAGGAGCATGACGTGCCAAACGGTCGCTCGTAATCGCCAACCTTTCCTTTCACCCTTACGAGTAATTACCCTTCCGCATGTTCGGAGGGTCCGACCGCTTACGACCGCCGAACTCGAGGAAAGGTCTAAAAGGGTTGGTTTTATGACCGTCCCGGAGAGCGACCCTTCCCAATTCAGACTACCTGAAAAGACCGCAGAAAATCGACATTAACCAATTTTCCTGCGACCAAGCGGGAGTAGAGTTCACGCTACATCTATCCGTGACATGGACAACGTGAGGAGCGCTTTTCCTCCTAAATAATATAAAAATAGTTTGTTTCAGGAGTGGACGGAAAAACCGAGCTTTCGAGAGAAAAGTTGACGACGCACAGTGGGCTAGAATCGAAAAAAGCTGGCCAAAAATAAGAAAATGGTGTTTTTGAGTGCGGACTTTGAAACTTCGCATGGTTATTCTTAAATACATTCTGCATATAACTACTAAATAATACACTTTTATTCTGGTGCATTAAAATTCTACAGGGGGTCAAAGTTGACCAAATTTGACGAAAAAAAGCCGGTCTT
>KZ309696.1:31397-42619 GCA_000376725.2 Ladona fulva
CGTATACCTCCCCACTGTGACAAGTGTAACACCCAACTCTCTATATGTCACATCCTCACTGAGTGCAGGATCTATTCTAGCGAACAGGAGAGATATTTGGGAGCGAGCTTACTGAAAGATATTATTGGAGATGATCATGGCAAGATTGACAAAGTTATTTATTTTATGAAGGAGACTGGTCTCTTCCAAAGAATGTAACATAAATATGGGGGTTTTTCTCTTTTCTCCCATTTTTTTTTATTTATTTTATATATATTTTATTCATATTATGACTAACCTTCAACATTGGTGCTAGTAATTCTCATGGTTCTTTTTTGTTTAGAAATTTAATGATGGAAATTTACCACTACCTTTAATAATAATTCTGCAAAGGTGCAAAATGACCTCAGCTGTCGAGGCACCTCACAAAACAAATACTACTACTACTCTTTCCTACTACTACTCATTTTCTCGATTTTCTGTTCTAGCTGTTCCGCTCTAATGCCTGGATAGCACTCCACCATGGCCGCTTCTTTTCTACAGACATCGCCGCTATACCTCAGTAATGAATCGCCTACTAACAGCACATCAGGATCGTTAGGGCCCTTTTCCTTCTTCCCGACCTGGACCGATCCCTTCCGTTCACAGCAGTCCTTCTTCAATTCTTCATTCTCAGTCTCCAGGAAGGTTATCCTCTCCTTCGCAGCAGCCAGCTCTTTCTTTAGGCTCACTACGATCATATCCATATCCTCCAGTTCTTTCCTCTCATCTGCTCTTCCACATCCCGTGCATTTCCATTCCTCCTCATTCAACACTATAACATTGCCACAGCTGAAATGGAACCACTTCTCACACTTATTGCACTGCACCCCCTTAGTGAGCTTCCTCTTGCAGTCAAAACATTTGAGTCCAGACATCCCGTAATCTTTACTTTCACCTCGGAGCGACCTGAGGACACGACCTCACCCAACGAGTGCCAGCGGAGGAGTGATGAGGGTCCTAAGGTCCGGAGGACCTAATGAGGTCCGAGGTCGAGCGAAGGGTCCGAATGTCGAGACGAACCCTTCCAAAATACCTGAAACTTCATAACGGTAAAAACCCCGCCAGGCTACCATCAACCCAATTAGTATCTAAAATTAAACGTAAATATTTTATATGATTAACAATCTCGATATTTATACAATCCTTAGAATTATCTACATCTTGAGCTATACACCTATCACACTTAAATACTAAGCTTTTGCCAAGTGTTGTTTGTTTTTTCAAGTTGAATGACATATAATTAGTTTTATTACTTAGAACCAATTTATTAACTGTGAACCACATTTTTAATCTGTCAAGATCAGCTTGCATTTTCAGATACAGGTCTACATCAGTCATAGCTGTATAACATATTGAAGTGTCGTCCGCAAATGAAGTTAAATTGCCATTGAATGATCCATTACACAAATTATCGACATATAACAAAAACAATATAGGTCCCAAGACCGAACCTTGTTGCATCCCACAGGTAATTAGTACATTATTGCTATAGGATTCATCAACCTTAACTATTTCAGATCTTCCACTGAGATAACTTCTGAACCAATCAAGCGCGATTCCTCTTATACCAGATTCATAAAGCCTTTCAAATATAATAATGTGATCCACATTATCAAATGCTTTAGTTGTATCAATAAATAGTCCCGCAACTCTTTAACCAGATTTAATGCCATCATGCACATCAGTACAAAATCTTAAAAGTGCATCCTCGTGCATTTACCTTTACGAAAACCAAATTGATTCCCTCTAAAAAGTTCACATTGGTAAGAAAGATTACAAGTCTAATTTTTATTATCTCGTCTTGTATTTTAGATAATACCGGAAGTCAAGATATTGGTCTGTAATTATTAACGTCGGTCTTATCACCTTTTTTACGGATGGATACGATAACTACGGTTTTTAACTGCTCAGGAAAACCTCCCTTTTCCATACTCAAGTTAACAATGAAGGCGAATATAGGAGCAATATTGACATGTATCGCCTTAACAACTTTATTTGAAACCCCATCGACACCACTCGAATTTGTAGATTTTAACTCTTTAATGAAACAAATAACTTCATTAGTAGATGTGGGAGGAAAATAAAGTGACTTTTGTGAGGAGTGACTAGGAAACATATGAAAATAATCGCTAGATATCTTGTCACTACTAAATGATTCTCTATTCTCTTTTTTGTTTCTTTTTAACGTAAGATTTATTCCCTATTTATTTTTTACCTATTTATTTACTATTTCAGAGCTGTGGTGACCCTGGGGGCCGGGTTTTCCTCAGGGAGTTCTTTAAATCCTGAGCTGGTACTAGTTTCCAGTCTCTGTCCCAACTTTTCAGAGCTTCTTTTGTAGTCATATCTGCTTTCTCGTTTCCCTGTATTCCTGTGTGCCCTGGGACCCATAAGAATAGAACTTCTATGTCCTCCTCTTTAAGCTCTAAGAGCAGGGCTTGTATGTCTTGCACTATGGGGTGGAGAGGGAAATACCCTGAGATAGATTGTAAAGCACTGTGTGAGTCTTTACATATTATGCATTTCCCATTTTTTCCTTTTATATATGATAGTGCCATCCTTATGGCTAAAAGTTCTGCAGTGAATATGCTACAGTGTGGATGGAGCCTAATTTTCATAGTGCCATAATCGTTCGAGGTAAATGCGCATTTGGACTCTTGCAACGATGATCCGTTTGCAATTACGCATACATAAAATTTACAGTAAAAAATCTAAACACTGCTTCACCGACAGAAACAAAATTGGGAAAAATCCTTTTTCCTTTTCCGCAAAATTGAATAATAAAGCTATCAATACCAAATTATATTAAAAACGATATTCAACAGTGGATTAAGTCTAATCGACCAGGAGCCACTATTCTCACTAAATCCGGCTTCGCCGGAGAGAACACTCCGTGTAAGTGTCCTTCGACCTGAAGAGAACCAAGGGATTACGACGACCCGGGTCGTGCAAATGCAGTCCACCAAACCGAGTCACAACCAGATCAAAGAAGGGATTAAATCGGTTCCGGACCGCTTATTCCCACTTTTCTTAATTGAGTTGCATGATGTTACGTCGAGTTGCTAGCAATCAAATATATTTGCGGGATTAAAGTGAGAATAGAAAAGCACCGCCCTCCTAAAGGTCCTCCTCAATGTCACCGCTATCAGTCGTTCTGGCACACCGATAAGGCTTGCCACATGTCGCCTCGTTGCGTAAAATGCGGTAATAACCATCTAACCTTGGATTGTAAGAAAGAAGCCGCCGAGGCGGCTGGGGGATTGTAAGGGGGATCATCCGGCCAGTTACAGAGGCTGCCCTAGTTATTTAAAACTAAAAGAAAGGTTGGGTGACCTAAAGGAAAAATCCCAAAAGAAACTTCTAAATAATGACGGAAATAAAATTAAAAAAACACCGACAAAGGTTGCTCGAATGCAACAACCCCCAATCGCGTTATGCAACCGACAGCATCCGGCAATAGTTACGCGGATATTGCTAAAGGTGTTGGGATCAGAAATGAACCAAGTACTAGTTGTAATCGTGAATCGGTAACCCCGTCGTCGCTCGAATTAGCAGACCTAATTGATAATGGTGTTGATGAAAGAAATGACAGCGAGGACTGGCACAGCATTATGAGTAAATGGATCTCGCATCTCGCACTTCTCATTGTAAAGCCTGGGCTAACCAGAACTTCTTTTATATCACATGTTATTAATTCAGCCCATCTTTTGTTGAATGACTGATAAACATATTCTCAAGATTATTCAATGGAATTCATACGGTATATTAAAAAAAAACTTTGAATTCAAAAAATTTTATTTCAGAACAATATTTCAGTGGCCTTGGTGTGTGAAACGCATCTTACACCAAGTAAAGAATTTCTTATCCCAGGCTTCAATGTTGTTGTAGTTGTTGATTAGTTTTAGGTGCTCCGACATCAAAGGTCATTTCGCACCGATATTCATACATTTTATGTCACCATTTGTTTTAATGATGCTATGTTATTGGTTTATATACATATATACATGCACACAAACATATACATATATAAATATATATATACATACACATATATATATATACATATACATACACATATACATATACATACACATACATACACACACATATATAAGTGGTTTAATAAATACATAAATAGATAAATAAATAAATAAATAGATAAATATCATAGGAGGTCAAAACGGTATTCCTTTAAAAACGATAAAAATGGTGTGAAGTTGTGTATGTTACTAAAAACGTATGGAATTTATACTTCCAGTCCTAGAAACTTCGCTAAAGTTTTTTAAAAAGCCCAGTTCTCTTGAGGAAGCTTATAATTCGAGACATTGACTCGTGGTCGTCTCCGATCACTGTCTCTAAGCTTCCCCCGATCCCTATAGAGTCGCGGATTACATCGTACTTATTGCAATATAAAAGTAGGTGTTCTATGGTGATTGGACACTCGCATTTCTCGCATTGGGGGGGATTTTTCTCTACCGAGAACAGATAAGAGTGCGTCAATGCGCAGTGTCCGATTCTGATGCGTGTAATTGCGACTTCCTCCGCCCGACTGCCCCTTATGGATGATGGCCACGCTCGTGGCGCGGGTTTGATTTTGCGAAGTTTGTTATTTTGGAGATTCCTCCAAGTCTCCGTCCACTGTTCTAGCACCTTTCTACGGAGGTAGGTTCTTAGATCGGAGTGTGAGACTTGCACCGACTCTGGCAAAGTGGTTCTTAAGGCTTCCTTGGCAGCTCTATCTACACCCTCATTACCTTCTATGCCCACGTGACCGGGGAGCCAGACAAATTTTATTTTAATGCCTCTGTTGTGACATGTTGCTAGGGCAGAGTGTATATCTTGCACCATTTTGTGCGATGGGTTGAATGTTGCGATGGATTGTAGTGCGCTTAGGGAGTCTGAGCAAATTAGGAAAGATCCAGTGGTTTCTGTTATTTTGTTGAGGGCTACTAATATTGCAGTTAGCTCAGCTGTGTAGATGGAAGAAATTGAACTAAGTCTTAAATCGACTACCCCATGGTGGGAAGACATAACAGCACAGCCGCATGCCGTTTCGGATTTTGATCCATCTGTGTATACAGGGGTAAAATCGGCATGGTTTTCCAGGATCTGGTAGAAAGATTGCTTGAACTCGATATCTGTGGTGGAGGATTTGCTATGTTTATGTAGTTGAAGGTCAATATTAGGGCGGGGTGTCAGCCAGGGAGGACTACTGGAACATCCTGTAGGGTGTATTTCAGGTATGTTGATTCGCTGAGATGTGATAAAATTGTTAAAACGAATATTCAGCGGTCGTGTGGCCTTAGTCTTTCGGTTAAAGGAATCTAAAAACTGTGGGTTTAAAATCATGTCATAACATGGATGTGTCGGCATCGATAAAATTTTGGTGGCATAGCTGCATAACAGGTGATTACGGCGGGTTTCCAAAGGGGGTTCTCCAGCATCGGCGTATATGCTTAGAATCGGGGACGTCCGATAAGCGCCAGTTGATATGCGGAGACCAGTGTTGTGTATTGTGGATAGGGATCTTAGGAGTGGCTCTCGTGCGGAGGAATAAATGACGCATCCGTAGTCCAACCGAGATCGTATTAATGCCCGGTATAGGAGAAGCATAGTGCTACGATCCGCCCCCCATGTGGACTTGCTTAAAAATCTTAAAATATTTAAAATTTTAAAACATTTTTTCTTTAAATAGGTAATATGTTCCCGCCAGTTGAGGCGGCAGTCAAGTATTAAACCCAGGAATCGTATTGATGTTACGTATTCGAGGTTCCTACCCCCGAGAGAAAGTTTTGGGGGATTGTTGATTCTGTGTGTCCTATGGAAATGGACACATTTGGTTTTCTCTGTAGAGAACCGGAATCCGCTGGTCTGTGCCCAGCGGTTGAGTTTGTCTAATGCCGGTTGGATAAGGTTAGCGGCAGTTTCGGGTTTGGTAGCTCGACATAGGATTGCAAAGTCGTCTACGAAGAGAAACCCCGTCGTTTGTGCGGTAAGACATTCTACAATGTCGTTAATTGCAACCGCAAACAGTGTGACGCTTAGAACCGAGCCTTGGGGGATTCCGTTTTCCTGTTTGTAAAATTTTGATAAAAAAGGGCCAATTTTAATCCTAAAATATCGGCTGGATAGGAAGTTTTGAATAAATAATGGTAGTTTACCCCTGAAACCCCATCTATGTAAAGTCATTAAGATTTTATAACGCCAGACCCTGTCATATGCCTTCTCTAGATCGAAAAATACCCCTATCACGTGCTGGCGTGTGACAAAGGCTTCCTGGATTAGGTTATCTGCCCGAGAGATGTGGTCAGTTGTGGAGCGGCCCTTCCGAAAGCCGCATTGGATGTTGGAGAGAAGGTTATACCTTTCAAGCCACCAGATGAGGCGACGATTAACCATTCTCTCCATCATTTTACATAAGCAGCTAGTTAGTGAAATTGGCCTATAATTGCTCGGTTCGGTTGGATCTTTTCCCTTCTTGGGAATCGGGATGATAGTTGATTCTTTCCAGGAGTTCGGAAAGCTACCGTCGTCCCAGATTTGGTTAAGAGTGTTGAGGATTTCAGTGAGAGTATCGTGTGGGGCATTTCGAAGAAAGGCATTATGTATTCCATCTGCTGCTGTCGCGGTGTTTTTTAAACTCGCGATTGTGGATGTGAGTTCCCACATGGAGAAAGGCTCGTTGTATGCAGCAGTATGTCGTATTTCACTGAAATCCAATTGGTTGGATTCTACGCGTTCCCTAAAACTGATAAAGTGAGCGTCATAGTTATCATCGCTGCTTGTTCTCGCAAATACTTTGCCAAATAAATCACAAATTTCTTGCGGCGATGTCACCACTGACCCATTAGCTTTTAGACAGGGGATGTCGTGTTTGATATTAACTCCCAAAATGCTTCTTATTTTCCTCCAGACCTGGGTGATCGGTGTTCGGAGATTGATGCTACAAACGAATTCTCTCCAGGAAGTTCTTTTCGCCTCTGTCACTATTCTCCGAGCTCGGGCTCGTAAGCGCCTAAAGGCGGCTAGGTTCCCCTCTGTCGGGTATTTTTTGAATATCCTGAGTGCCCTCTTGCGCATTTTAATTGCGTTGGCGCAATCCTCATTCCACCATGGTACAGGTGCACGGGAGAACCTGTTTGAGGATCGTGGGATGCTGCTCTTTGCAGCTTCAAAAATAGTAGTGGTTAGTATCTCTATATTGCTGGTACCATCAAGCTTGTTATCATGTTTGAATGTTAGGTTATTTTTGAAGAGTTCCCAGTTGGCTTTTTGGATAATCCAATTTTTCTGCGACAAGGTGTTCGTCTTTATACCATCCAATTTGTTTATAAAAATGGGAAAGTGGTCACTCCCACATAGGTCGTTATGTGTATTCATATGTAGTCTTGTCGTCAGATTGGTAGAGCAGAAGCATAAGTCGATACAAGAGTATTCACCGTTGTAGCTGTTAAATCGGGTTTTAATCTTGTCGTTAACTAAAAACAAGTCGGAGGAGTTGATAAAATTGGAAATAAGGCGCCCCCTCTTATTACATTGAGATTGTGTACTGCCCCATTGCATGTCGTGGGCGTTGAAGTCCCCTAGTACAATGTAGGGCTTCGGCAGCTGACGAACAAGATTTTCTAGGTTGCCTTGTGTGACGGGGGCTCCCTCAGGAAGGTATACATTACATATTGAGAGACGTTCTGGAAAGAAGGTTTCCACAGCGACCGCTTGGAAAGGTGTGACGAGGTTTATTTGGGAAGAAAAAAGGGTCTCCCGAACAGCGATCATCACTCCACCCCTGGCTCGCCTACCACTATTGTCGTCGCACCTATATATCCTGTAGTTCTTTAAGGATCCTTCATCCCTAGTCTTAAAGTGTGTTTCTTGTAAGCATACGCAGGGTGGTTTAAAATCATTGATTAAAAGCGCTAATTCCTCCTTATGCCGGTAAAAACCGTTACAATTCCATTGCAGTATGAATTTCATTTAAACCTATTTGTGTTTAAAATGATAGTTAAATAAATAGGTAAAAGGAACTGTTAAATAAAATCTTCCACCGTGCGTTTAAAACGGGTGAAGAAAGAGGAAATAGTAGTATGGAAGATAATGGGATGAATGTAAATCCATAGATATACAAATATAATTTTGCGTGTGAAGGCCTTATGTGTCATCTGACACTGCTATTTGTGTTAGCCTTTTGATTCTCATTTTCAGTGGCCCTTCTTTTACCACCTTTTCTCTTTCGAGGACAAGGAGAGTGTTGAGAAATTCGAAGGGGTCTTCGAAGTATTCTCTGATCGCCGCGATTTTGTTTGAGCGACCTTTAACTTTCGCCAGAAAGTAACGGAGTTTATCGAAGGTTATGGTACTAAACCCAGGATTTTTGGAGTAATAGTCGGCAATCTGCAGAAATCCTTCTCTATCGGTATGCGATTCTTTCGCAACCGTTTCTGCCTTCGGGATCTTGTTGCCCCTCCCCGGTCTCATGGAAGCCAGCTGATCAGCGTTTTCGGCTTCGGCCACTTCAACCTTCCGCTTTGTAGCAGACGTTGATTCTGGCTCGGGGACTTTTGGGGGATCAATCTCCTCACCCGACTGTTTTGGGGTCCCGACGACTCTCTTTACCAAGTCCGCGAGAGATGGGGGGCTAGTTTTATTGTCTTTCTGTGCTCCGTCGGTGGTCATGGTTATCTTGGTGTGTTCTGAGAGGGGGGGTGGATTCTCCGTCTCCCCAGTGATAGGCGGCATCCCCGGTGGGATGGAAGTGTGGGCAGAGGGTGTAGGGTCGGCAGGAGGGGAGGCGTTTGTTCCCTGACATGAGCTGGCCGAATGCCCTTCCTTACCACAGTGAAAACATTTTCCGTCGTCAATTCTAAGAAAGATCCTGTGCGGTGTATCCCCCACATCCACTATGAAGGAGTCCGGTAGCCTGACTCCTTCCTTAAGTGCCATGTGTGTCATTCTCCTCCAGGAGGAGATATGTGTAAATCCCTCGGTTCGTATCCCAAGGGATAGCTGGTATATGGGAGAGACCACCCTTCCCGCCTGACTCAGTATCTCAATAAGGTCCTTATTAGAGATCTCAGGTGGGACATTGCTTAAGAATACCTTGTCGGCGGTTGATACCATTCGTCTCGCCGGTATCCAAGTGTTATTTATTTCTATTCCTCCGAATTCTGAGAGGAAGGAACTGACCAGAGATTCAGATGTTAAGTATATGCATATCCTCTGGTTTGATAACCTGGTTGCATGGGTAACTTTATCACCCCCTCCCAATTTCCCCGCAACTGCCAGCACATATTGGTGAAGTGAGGTGTTTTCGATGGCTTGGAATATTAAGCCTTTCTTCTTGTTCGGGCCATTCACTAGAGGTGTGACCCTCTTTCTGGCGAAAATAAAAACTCCGTTTGGGTTTTCGTTGCATGCTGTTCTAGCGGTTGCGTTTGATGGGTTATTTTTGCGGACGCTCTGAGCGTACGTACGGGTGTTTGCGTTACCGTTGTCAAATGACGTTTGACGCACACTTTCGGCGTATGTTGAAGTGCTTTGTTTGCCAACGAGGTTATGGCTTGAAGCTAATGTAGTGGTGGTGGCCAAGGTTGAATCAGTAGTTAGTGTTGAGGTGTTCGGAGAGTGGGGTGAGGAGAGCAAAGTAGGGGCGTTAATAGGAGTACTAAGCTCAGCGTTGGTTAGGGGTACAGGGGATAAAATTGCTTCCCCCACGTCAGAACATAGAGGGGGCAACTGGACTGGTCTTCGAACGAGTGGAAGGGGGGACTGAGAAGTAGGAGAAGGGGGCCGTGCAAGGGCACATGTCGATGATTCACTACGCAAAGGAGCGTCGGACATGGCGTTTTTGGTTCCACTGAATAAGTTTAAGGAGGAATTGGCTGAAGAAGAATGATTTAATTTTTCAGAGTATGGTGATTTAAGTGATAAATCAATGGCAGATGATGTGAGTGATGTTGGGGACGAGCCCAAGTCCATTACTGCCGCCACCGAGGCGGCAGACCATGAACGTGATAGACTCACGTCGAAAACGAAAAGAAATAATTAACAAAAAGTTGGACAAAAAAAGGGGACAACAAACTACACTCACCAGACAGAAAACAGGATTGAAATGATAAGAAACGGCACAAGATGAGAAATAACAAGGCGATGTGGATTACAAAGTAAGCACTCAGACAGGTACCTCGGGAGCGGAGCGAAAACACGTCCTCACTCTTCGGAGTCTCGCGTCTGAATGACTTTGGTTATTATTGGAATTTAGTTTCAAGTCGCTGTTAGGACCACTCTCAGTGCAGACGCCGCCGCGTTTTTTAGTTTTAGAAGTTAGTTTTGAATTGGTTTGAATATCTTTACCTACATTTTTCAAAATATTATCTAGTAAATCTAATGAGCTATCAGAAAAGGACCTAGAATTACCATGCAGAGGTCTACTGGCCTTGTTATCTCTGTAGCTAGGGATGTGAGCGAGATTTGAATGACTCATGATAGTAAAAGTTGAGATAAAAGACGTAAGCTCGGGCCTCCGAGCGCCCGAACGCGGATTGAGAGGTGACGACAAATGCTTAGGAAAACCGGTTTCCGGCGCAGAGGTATAGCGAGATTTTCGTAACTAGAAAACACTCATATGCCTGAGGGGCTCTAAAACCCTAAATAACGCAATTAGACAGAGTGGAATGTTCGGTCTTCCCACTAAGTGAAATGGTAAACAAAACACTAAACGGAAACCTGAAAAATAAGGAACCTGAAAGAAAAGGGCTCTGAAAAGAGCCAGACTCACCGGATATCCGGATGATCCAACGGTAGAGGGAAAGGATGGTCCTTGGACGAGTCCTTGGGCTGGGTCCTTGGTCCTCTTTGCTGGTACTAGGATCTCCGATGAGGGACGTCGCAGGCACTTCATAGAAAATACTAATCAGAGCTGAATCTTTATTAATCTCCTGTTTGATTTAACTCCCGTACGCCTCCGATTCGGTCGAGCCCTGGCGGAGTTTTCACTTGATCAACCAGGATCCGACAGCGCTGTTGGGGAGCTTTACGCTCAAACTTAGTCCAATGGCCCCGGGGTAGCTTGGAGCACGAACCAGGAGCTTTCGCTCGATCAGTTTCGCTCTCCACCCCGCACTGATTTCCCTGTCCAGTCCAGTCCGTCCTCTCTCCCTAAAGGGATACTAAATGGTGGCTCCAGGCCTCTACAGGCTTTATCC
>KZ309698.1:20744-42210 GCA_000376725.2 Ladona fulva
TTTTTTTGAATGGATTTTAGTGCTTTTTAATGACTATGCTTTACTTTGTGTTAAACTCTTGCATTTCTTCGAATTGTGATTGAGAACCTTTTGTCGTGTAGCCTCCCGTAACCCACCCCCTTCCCACATTCCTTCTTCCTCTCCCTAGGTCCCTTTGTTCCTCTTTCCATTACTTGCTACCTTACATCCCCTCCCCCTCCTCCTTTCCTATTGGTTGATTTCTTGACGTTCATGAGTATATATAATTGTAAGTGTTCTTGTCTTGTCACCTGAAGATGTAGCGACGCTACGAAACCTGGGTCGTGTTATTCTGAAAATAAATAGTGGTCTAGTAAAAGTTTGTTTACGATGGATTTTTTACAAGTTAAGAAGTACCACAAAGTTACTCCTGAATCTGTATCGTTTACACTGATTATTTTTTCCACGCAGAATTTCTTTGTAGCAATGTAATTTTTTATTTTTAGCCTTCTCATCATAACGCGCTCTTCGGTGGAATCGATTTTTTCTAATATTTGTAAGTTTTTCAATAACCGAGAGCGTCTTTCAAACATTGAATTGTCATGTGTGAGGTATAAAACAGGAGAGGAAAATCAAGAATAGCGTAACTGCGAGTTCGCGTAAGTCGAAGTAGCGTAAGCGGGGATATTTATGAAAAATCACATTTAAGCTCAGTTAGACGGGTTATGCTCATTTAGAGTCTCAATCTCGCAAAAATAAAGATATTTTCATTTATAATTATTTCCATATAGATATTTACACTTACATACGTCTTTATTGGACAGAAGTGAGACTAAAAAGCATTCAGTATGTATATTTGATCGGAATGTTTATTATGAGCAAATATTGTATATATTATTATTGTATTATTGCTTTATTATTAATAAATATTTCAACTTCGCTACAAAATCAAGTATTTGGGTGTAAATTGCTGAGGTATGTACCTTAGAAGTATCACGTTACTGTGCTCAATTTCTCGATTTGTGAACGATATGATCGTCGTGTCAATTATTTCTACATCTCCGCATTTGCAGCGTCAAGAAGTTCAGTACACATTAATATAAGAACGGAATTGAATTTAACTGGATTTTAAACCCCAAACGAACGCCTCTCCCAACCTTTTATAAACCGAAACTGACTAAATTCTTGCAAAAGAACGATCATCGCGTAGCCTAAAAACCAAGACACATGAAACCGTACGTTGAATCGCGCTAAATAAATCAACAAAAGTAATGCACCAGTTTATTCAATAAACTTGCCTTAACGCTCAAGCTCATGAATTTCTCCCGCCTAGAAACAAATCGTAAAAAAGCCGTTAAACTTAAAAATGAAGTCGGGAATCGCGGAAATGGCAGTAAAAAACTGAGAATTTTGAGAATGTCTCGCCCCTATCTTCGTTCTCTATGCCCTCTCTTTGCCTCGCAGTCGTTATCATAATAATCTAATGGTTGAGTGTCACATCCGAAGGCAAACGCCACGAAAACGTTCGGAGAAAAGGAGTGGAAATGGCGTTAAATTTCACCTCGAGTTCCTTTCCTTGTGTGGGTGAGATGGATATTGGATTCTCCTTTCACGGGTCACTGCACGCGCGTAAAGCATGCACATTTTCATTCGCTCTCATCGGAAAATATAATTTCCTTTACCGCAAAATAGGTTATTTTTTAAGAAAAACAAGCCGTTGGGATTGCAATTTTTCGTCAAGCGGCACAAAATCAATGGAACGTTTTAACTGAAAAGTGACGTCGTAACCAGATACTCGCAAAGTTAGCGAGAGCCAATAACCAGGATGATGATGGAGACCGCAAATATTTTATGAGGAAATGATACTTATATGATTCTGAGCCAGTGTGATGATTAATGTGCAACTTGATCAAAGTTAATATCTGAGTGCAGCAGTGCTTCCCAACCAGTGTGTTAGCTCATGGTCTACCGCGTAATATATGAAGGTAACATGCTCTTCGAATTTCACATTAAACATGAGCTTTACGTTCTATTAATAATATTTTGTCATAAATCTTGAAGATATTTTATTCATCTGTAAGTGTTTTCTTCTGTTTTAATTTAAATTTCCGATAAAACTAATAAAACGTGGGCTAGCATGCCGTATAATTCTACTCATCATGTTCATTGTGCGGAGGAAGAATCTTGTTAGTTAGTATCGGTGACATATGTGAGGTAATAAAATTTCAGAGCAGTCGAAGCGGGACAATAAAATAGCCCCGGAAGTATAGGCAACTTTTGCAGCTTATTAAGTATGGCTTACACATATACAAGTAGTCGTCGATTTTCGGCCGCTTTCGATTTCAACCGACCGATCGTAAGTCAGTTTGGACGCAAGCCGGATAATTATCACTTTTGGCAGTTTCCGACAGAAATATCAAGCGCCAACTTGAGTCCGTTTAAATTGTTCTAAGTTACTTCGCATAACCGTACAAAGCAAAGAGGAGACAGATCAACTCCGACTGCGCGACAACAATTTCACGAAATCACCATCGATATGTATTGAGATAGTATTCCTATTCTTCCCGCAATAGCGACAGAGAAAGAATTTTCTGAACCGATAGTGGAAGCAGAGCGAAGATTTCAAAGCGGGACTGTCCATTATTTTGTGTGGTCCAGTATAAATTAATTCGGGACTCTCCAGCCTAAATTAGAACGACTGGTAACCTCAGTTATACATAACTTTATATATTAACATAACGTCATTATTTAAATTTTTGGTTAGTTAAGATGAATTCATTTGGAAAATGAATGCTAGCTTTAATAAACGCCTTTCAGTGTATTATTTCGTAACGTGATTTTTTTCATTTAATGTAAAATGTATGTAATTTAATACCACCATTTCTATTATAAGGAATCAGAGTAAATTTTTAAATACATTGTTAAATTCGCTTGGCCTGTAAAAACAATAATAATAATAAAACGTCTCTATTGAAGAGCGAGATTGAGACTTATTAGTCTCTTCTTACATCTAACTTAAATCATAGTTAAGACATTTTGGGAGTTGAACAAAAGAAAAACAACGAAAAAAGGAACTATTATGTGGGATTATAAAAACCTAAGTCTGCACTTAGGAAAAAATTAAAACCCTGCAGAAAAACACCCACGTGAAGGGGGGCGTGAAAAACCTGCAAAACCTACTGACAGTAGCAACTAAAATTTAAAAGAATAGGAGAAAATGAGTAAAAGAAAAGTGTCAGCAACAAAGCTGAAAAATATAGAAAAAAATGCATAATTCTTACAAATAATTAGGATAAAAACAGATGTTGGATTCAAAATTATCATCTTATTACCAACCATCAATAATAGCAATAATTAAAATTTACTCGTTGCATTAACCCTTAATTGGGATTAATACCTGAATTTCCTGCGTGTTATTTCCAGGGCAAGAAAGCCACTCTGTCGCACGCCAAATACCATTTATCGTAATAGTCAATATTCTAAATATACTTCAATCCGTAACGTGCCAAAGATCATATAGAAGTGAAATGTGATTTGCTAAAGATTAACTTTATAAATGCTACTTCATACAGGATCCAGTAGCCTTAAGTGAACATAAATTGCTTGAAACCAATCAATATAAATGTGATTGAGCACAAAACTCAGCAAAATACATCGTGGAAGTCCTTTTTGCTCAGAGGATCTCATCCATGGCGCACACTTTTCTACTAACAAAAATTGATATCTCCATTTTATACCACTGCATCGTTTACTTTTTCTTACTGAAACATAATAAAATTAAGTTATGATTTTTTCTATATTTGAATCGTTAATTACCAAGTTTTATCAGACCCCTATAGTTCTGGTACGCAATTGACATGAAATAAATCAGATATCTTCATGAAGTCTTGAACTAAATATACCTTCACCTGACAAACTGCCAAGGAATCTAACGATAAACAACACTAAAAAAACGGCTCCCTCTATTCTCATGAGTAGAAAAAGAATAAGCATTACCTCTCACTCTCTGAATCTCCCTATACTTTCTAAGCGAGAAAAAAAATGACACAGTCGAAACCTTAAGGAAGGATCCTGCACGGGTCCGATGCCCTCATTAAAAAAGGCAGAACGAAACATGAGCGTGGGAGTAATGCCGCGGTTGAGGCACTATCAGAGCTGGACAGCACGCAATGAACTGAATTCAAAAGGGAAGAGAAAAGTGGGATGAGGAGAACCGTCCTCGTAATTGGTCGAAGGAGAAGGGACATCTGACGGGAGAAATATTAAGTGATATCAGACGTCCGGGGAATATTTTAGTGCCTATTTGAGGGCCTAATTTACGAGCCATAAAAAATTCGTAGATTTCTCAGTGGAGCTTGTACGGCAATGAGACTGCGGATGTAACGTAGCCAATAAATAACGTGGCGATGGTCGAATAACAGCATCGATATAATTTATTAGCGATACCTTCTTCTTAAAGGACAAAGACGGAGTTCGTTGGATATTTGGAGAGCGCTAATTATCAATGTATATTTTTTCGTGGGGTCAACAGATTTTCACCTCCATAACATTGGGTAACTTTTTTTATCCGGTTATGATGTTATTTTGAGATCAGAATTAAATGTTCTATAATTTCCTAATTCTATCAGGCAGGAGTTCCATTAGGCAACGCAGATACGCCGAGCGGATGTATACGGTTTCGATATTTACATGAAGTTGGTATTTTGAATTCTAAATCCCCTTATATTCTATTTTTATTCCCGGAGAATTTACCTACCGCTGAGTGGATAAATATGATTCCTCTAGATAATTATTACGTGAGACCTCGTTTCATTGGGACGAAATATGATTATGGAGATTCGCTGAGCATTAAATCTGGGAGAGCCTATAAGAAGCTCTCCCTCAAAATCGATGTAAATTATGAACGTGAAAATATTCTAATTTTTATCATTTTGCTCTTCGAAAAACATTATTGGTGCTTGGCATTTAATACGATCTTTATTCATTTTTGCTATTTTATTTTCCATGAAAAAAGTTTTATTAGTAAATATTTCTCAAACCATTGGTCTCCCGTCGATTCCTTTCAGTTTTTCCCCTTGATTTCTTTTGATATCTTATTTTGAGACGTTAGTGTCGGTCATTTCTCCAACTGGATTCTTTATTTCATTGATCATCTCAAAAAGTTTCTTTTTCTCTGTCATCTCATCTTAAATACGATTCGGAAACAGCGCGCGCCAATAAAGGAAAAATTTCTGTTTCCTTTTCAGGTCGAAACCATGAAACACTGCCACTGAAACATCGTCACCGATCGTATGGACTCATAACATCATACGGAAAATCTTTACCACTAATTATAATGCTCGAATTGCTATCTTTACGTTCTTTTAATTCTTTTCTTAATACTATTTCAATTAATATGTTTTAAAATTGCGTATGTAAAATTTGGAGTGGAGTGGAAAACTGCTACTCTTAATAAATTTCAATTATAGAATGCACATAGCTAAGCTAATAAATAACAGAATTATAACTATTTAGTATTTTTAATTATCGTCGTAAATAAATTCAAAAATTTTAGTTTCCCAAAGAAAAAATTGAAATAATAAGTCTGACGGGATCGGAAGTCGAACGCGGATCTCCCAATTTCCGGTCGATTGCTCTATCCATTAAGTTACCTTAACGCTTTTCCTGAGGTTTAGTTTATTGACTACAATTATCTCGGTGAATAATACTCAAGATTTACACAGCCGTATTTCAGCATCGTATTCTATCGTTATGATAAAAAAATTTCCTCGCAAAAAGTCATTCATAATAATTTGATACTTTGAAACAATGGCTAAACAGCAGCCTGTCTATGAATTTTTCGAAATCCCTCGCAAATAGACTGCTATCGGTAGAATAGTATAAAGTGTAACACATTTTCCATACTTTGTACACAGTTTACAAGAATGGAAATAAAAACAACTAGAAAATATGTTTGTATACAACCTTTGCGAAGCAACTGCTTCTTTTTTTGGGCCAAAAAAGTAGTGGTTTGCTTTGGATGAGAGCCAAAAAGTCAGGAACCTAAAAATTACAGCTTGGGCGTGAACCCAAAAATATGTTACGTATAATTATATAAAATGTTGTGAAATTCAAAACTTTAGGGTTTGGTAAAATTTGAATCGAAAATTCATGTCAGCTAGATACGCTCTTTGAAGTTATAAGCATAGCCTGAGTGAACACGAGATAGCTAATATTTTTATTCCAGTTAGCAAACTGCGCGAGCTCCGAGAGAAAACTAAGAAGAGATTCAGGGAAGTGATTTCCGGGACGGATAATTACTTCCGGTCGTTTATCCCGCGAAGTATTACAGAAGCTAATAGCAGTTAGGGTGTGATTATCGGTGCTTTTACACCCTCTGCCACGCGACACTGGCGGCTTCAAGGGTTTAAACATAAATGTAAATAAATTACTTGTCACATTGCAAAAATTTACAAGAAAATGCTTATTTTCAAGAATCATAATTTCTTTAAGCAATATGGTAGATTTATAACTGAAAAATATTTTGATAGTAAATTTAACGGCCTTTTCTTAACCTTAAGATGTATACCATCTAGACCGAGAAAGGTAACATTCATAAGAAAACAGCAAAAAAGGTGAGCCAAGGTAGTAAGATAAAATGAAAATACCTCACGACTTTTACCTTAAATTAAGTCATAAAAGGACTTTCTCTCAGCTTCATTACCTGCGATCGAACACAGTTATGCTGTTGGTATTTTCGAGATTCAAAGTGCCCCCTTGGCAAATTTCTTCTTACAAGAATATGTAGATCTAAGAAGGAGGCCTTCTTTTACCGAACACCCTCTCGATAACTTCCTAACTCAGATGCCTAACTTTACTGCGAGCAAAGAAATTGCGATAATCAAGGGTTTAATCCTTGCGGTGAAAGACTATGGCCACTTTACAGACCGGTTAATCCTACAAAACGACCGTTAAAAACAATACCGTAATGATACTCTAGAAGGCAACTGAGAGCCAATTCAAATTTGCAAATAAGACATCAACCTCGTACCTATTAATCGATGCAGTACGACCGACGTATTATATGAATAACTCTGCGATCTGCCAACTCGTAAGATTTTAAAGGCAAAACAGAAAACTCAGACCTCATTAAATAATTCCACTTCCGGAAGAATTATATGTATGTACACTTATATAAGAAACGCTTCTTTCAACTCTGTCGTAACTAACGCGACTCGGTTTAGTCATTTCAGACAAGATTGCCTTTGCTCGATTTTCCGGGTCTTTTGGGAGGCGCACACTTAAAAGCGAACGACGAAAATGACTTTCAGTTATCTTCTTTACTGCCTTCCATTCACTGTGCCAAGCCCACGGTGATACTTCGTCCGCCTTCGACATGGAAAAGATGAGGATGAGCGGGAAAGGATCTTCGCAGTATGGGGTTAAACAAAATGGAAGACCGCGGACATGGGGTGGACACAAAAAGAAAAACGATAATGTTCTCCCCTTCTCACCATCTTCTCACAGTCACGCACGGATAGCTTTTTCATGGGGGTCCTCCTCTAATATTTTTGAAGTGTGGGAGGGATTTCGGGGACGAAGTGGATGGGTTTATGTTACAGGAGAACCAGGAAAAGGAAATAAATTTCGTATTATAATAATGGAATGATTTCTTTCACTTTATTTACGACTAGTGGGAGGATAAATGTAACTCCTTTCCTCGCTTTTGTAGATGGAGTCACGTAGTAGTATATGAAAGGATAGAGGGAAGATGAGATATGTGACTGGCACCTTTTTTGTTTGCAATGTGTGAGTGAACACGATGGTGAGAAGCAGGTAGAAATAAATTAAAGGAATAGGATAAAAATGTGAGATAGAAAACGCAAGAGGTTTCATTTTCTCCGGCTCAAACATAAAAACGTTTCTTGGCAACATTATTCCCATCATAAACGGGGTCGGCTGATAATAACAGTAATGATAATTATGGATGATTATGATCGTCATACGATGATGACGAATATCGATTATGGAAGTAATTTATTCATGTGAATGGCCTTCCTGGCATCAGCTCGTATCGAGAAAATTAGGCTCCCTCCAGTATCGAACTAGTGTTGCCAACTCCCGAAGAATTTATTCGGAGAGTCATCCATTACCAGAGTTGTGAATTCCGAGAGAATATTTAAGTAATAACTACAATTGAATACGTGTTCTTAGTTTATGAACAGCTTAAATGTGCAATTTGATCACAAACAAATTAGCTCTACCCAGGTATATAATTTTGGATTTAACGCGATTTCCGCAAAAAAAATAATACAAGATAGCAGATAGTATCACTATCCAAAGAAAATATTCCAAATATCTGGAGACGAAACATAATTTAGATTAATGAATGCCATTATTCAGCATCGCTCATTCCTCAGAAGTTTCTGAGCCATCATCACAGCCATGAACAAGACTGAGACAAAAGTAAATGAAAGATACATTTTTCTTTATCCTGAAACAATATGAGAAATGTTTCATTCATTAAGATATAGTACCAGAGATAATATTTCATAAAAATAAAAATCTTTGCAATTAGTGATGCTTTCTGCTAAAAAGTCCTATTAGATTGCTTCACTTTTGTTAATGCTTGTTCTTACTTTAAGGATTTTGAAGGTGAAGGTACAAAAAATAACCACTTAAAATATGAAAATTAACTTGTTTGAAGGATAAAGTAGAACTAAACAACAGAACTATAATAATTATAGAGACATGAGGAGGTAAATTTGTTGAACGCCTCATGAATACGAATGCCTCGTATCTCATCAGCCATTCTGAGAGGTAAGAATGATACTACAAAAGGAGATGCATCACTTCACACTAAAGATGATCTAACAAACTGATGATCAAGATCTTGCAAGAACCAGCATAAAATTAGATTGTTATAGAACAATATAATGTGAAAAGGGTTAAAGTAATTTGTCATGTAAAAGCATATGCCTAGAAAAACTCTCAAGAAATAATGGATATGAAAAATTCTGAAGTACCGTGATTGGGTAATCTTGGTTTAAGTCTCAGTCATGTCAGTCTGATTTCACATCCAGTTTTCCTTGAGAAAATGAGAAAATGTTTGTAACTGAATAACATACATTAAGAAAGACAAAGCATTATTTACTACAGCTAAAGTAAAAAGGAAAAGGGTAATAGTAAAGAGCTAGTAGCTAGCTAGCAAAGAGGCTAATTGCCTAATACATATAAAAAGATGTGTGCTGTCAGGCACTTTCACTCATTTAATTCATGAGAAAGGATTATCTGCACTGATTACCTAGGTTAAGGCAATCTGATCAAATTGAGAGATTTGTACATTGTACAACAAGCTACAAACAATAAGTATGCCCTTACAGTTATTTTTTGTAATTTCTGATTGATGCAAGAGTAGATGTATACAAGATATCACAAATAAAATTCGAAAATAAATATACTTGAAAACTTATCAATTCTTCTTTAAAAGTATTTTTAATTTGAATTTTGAATCCACTTTCAATACTTCCTTACCAAACAGCCTAAAAATAGCACAAGATAAAACCAACTAAATTTTATATAAAACCCTTTTATAACCATAAAGTAAAGCAATACTTTTGTTTTTATTTTAGAATGTACCATGTGCTGTCCATTGCATTGAAGCAATCCATAGATATCATAAACCAACAGATACCAAACTTCAATAACATTAATTTTTGTGCCATGTATCATATTAAATAAATATTATTTTCCATACCTTCTAGTTGAATTTTTTTCCATCATCCCATATGGACTACAGTTTTATGTTGCTGCTGCAGGACTTGCTAAGTAGAAAGCAAATTCTCAGGCAAACCTGAAAATATAATTGAACATCGTAAATGTACAAAGTATAGGTTGTTCTCCTCATATCATTGACTTAAATAGTTTGTTAACAGAGGCAGAAATTTTTGAATCCTACTAAATAATGAAATGGATTATTAGCGAACAATAATTATTCAAATTGTATTTTTTTGGCATTATATCCAACATCTTAGCTCCATAAATCCTTCCCATAAATTTATAACACCCATATGCGGGGCCACATTTACCCTGAGACAATTAGGTGTAAGCTTTGGCAAATGGAAGATTTTTCATCATTGAAGAAATTATGGTTCAACTAACAAAGTAATAGCTACTTCTTAAAATTTTAATTGTAATAGTTGTGGTACTAAAATAATCTTTTATTTCAGCAGTAAGAGAAACTGAAATGGACATTTGCAGCTAACCTTGCCACATTACTTCATTGGATTGAGGAAAATTGTGTTAACCTTTTACATATCATTAATTGATTATAATGAGCCTAAATATCATTAAAACCATTTAAACATGTATATAAGTTGACCTTTAAATACAAAATTTCAGTGGAAATGTAAAGTCGATCTAAACACAAGAACAGTTCGTATTTCCTATCAAGCAAATAATGTTATTTGAGGTACCAGTAAAAACTAAAGAAAATCTTATTTGTAGATTATAATGTCCAATATCTTCGGTTTACCACTGTAATTTTTTAAAGACAGAAATTAAACTGATGTTAAAAATGGGGATTGGAAGAAAATAATCCAAGTGTCCGTCTATATAAGAGTAATTATGGTATATATGTTTGTCCCAACATGTGGATAATGAAGCTGATAAATGTGACTCATGTAGAGAATAGAATTTAAGAACAATATTTTCAAGCATTCCAATCTTAGCAGATCCTTATCATACACCCATGATGATCATGGGATGGTTGCTAGAGCAAAAGTATATTATATTGAAGAATCTACTTTTGTTGTGTCAACCCTGACTCCTGGTGAAGCCAACCGCATAGTTGGAGAAATCTTGAAAGACCATTACTGATAACACTGTTATAACCACAAACTCAGCACAAAGATGATAATATTGTTGCAAGCCTTCTCTGTTTCGAAATTAAACAATTCTGGGCTTTAGTCAGTACTGTTTTAAGGGTTTCTATTTGATTTGGCAGATACTCTATTAAAGATGTTATGAAAGATTAAGGAGGAAATTTCTTAAATTTTTGATTCATAATACTCCTGTCTTATGGTTATCAATCAATAGTGAAGAACATCAGTCATATGAAATCATGCTAAATGTGAGGATCTGATAGGAAAATCAAAATTTTCTATCACTATCTTCAGAAAGGCTTCTTGGTTAATCACCGTGATGTTTTAAAATTCGTCTTAAATGGTATACCATCACCATAATATTGCACTTTGATAGATCAATGACCATGTGATGTACAGTTTCCTCAACTATGCCCCATTTTCTGCCCCTCAAATAACAGTTTAATCCTTCTTAACTCACCTGTCAGCTTAAAACATTTTCCAACTCTCTGTCCTTCCCTTTAACTTCTCTTTCGTCACCTTTCTGATCATATATCCTCTTTGTGAATAATGACCAGCAAGTTGCCATTTTTCCTTGAGACAAGTTTTCCTGCCCCTCCCTAATTAAATTTTATCTCATTATTTCTGGTTTTGTCTGTTCACATTAACTTTAGCATTCTTTGTCATCTCAAAATTTATGAGATGTTATAATTCAGTCCATATATCTGCTCAAAATAAATATTATCCAAATACTTTATTATCCAAATACTTTATTACATACAATCCTCAAGCTTCTTCTTGGAGTTTTCATCTACACTATTCTTCAAAATCATCTTCTCCTCATACAAGACTGCATTATTCTTGGCTCTCCTGGATCTCATTTCCATACATCAATTCACATATCACATCAATGGACTGCTCAGGTCCTCATAGTTGTCAATTTCCTTAACAAGTGTCAATTTGATCTGACTCAATCCATTTCAAGCCTAATCAATTTAGTCATCTCCATATTTATAGATAAATAGAAATCATTTCCATGTCATAATGCAATAACAAATTTTATTGGCTAGCTCATGCTTACTTTTTGAATTAACTATGGTGACCTGACAATCTGCATAAGGAAATAAAGAATGATCAATTATCTAATCTTAAAGTCAAATATTCTATTGACTACTTTACTAACAATGTTTCAGATTCATGATGCCGGGAATAGAAAACAAACTTTCTGCAGAAAACTGTAACCTTTATTGTATTATTTAGGCTTTTTAGTAAATATTCTAATTATACCCAGAGCAACCTTTACTCTATTTCCTCTACTGGAAGAAACATTATCATACAAAATATTTCTTCATCAATGATGTTCTCTTAACTTATTATTTGAATAACGAACAATCGTTATCACTTACAGATGACGAAGATGAATAATGACGTTCCCGTTGATTTCCTTTGGATTGTCGAGTCTCTTTTTTCTTTTGTTTTGCAACTTCGTCATTTGGGGGTTTCCTAACATTCAAAAACATGCAAGTTGCTACTGAGCTTTCGAAATTTATTTGTCTTCCCTTTTTTGCTTGTCGTTTTCATTTTCCTGCTAGCTTTTTATTTTTGTCTTGCCTGTTCTTTTTCCTTCTCCGGTGTGTCCGTAGCTATCCGTTCTACCTGGCTTCCTTCCTTTATTGGTCGCTTTCCTAGGACCATTCTTGGGGAAAAGTTGAACTTGCTCTAGAGTTACAATTTTGTTCAACGTACTGTTGGTTGGGAAAGGTTGAGAAACAGATGATTGAGCTCTATTCTCCACTAAGGTAATGTCGTCTCTGACTTCCTTGCAACTTCAAACCTGGTTATAGTCGTATTCTTTGAATACAAATTCTTCGAACTTTCATTTCTGGAATATTTTCGAAAATTGACCACTAAAAACCTGAAACTACGCAAAACTTTTATTAAAAAACTGATTTGGAGTTTAAATTTATTCACCTTGTAAATATCTTAACTCAATGAGGCAATTTATGATATCATTATTTCTTATATTACGTATTTATTTCATTGAATGGTGTGTAAGTTTCATTAAGCTATCATATAAGTCGGATGGTAATTATTTTAAGGATTGAAGGGTTAAATAATATTAAATATATCTGCAATCGTTAGCATATTAGTTTAAAAGAGATATTACTATTTTTATTATCAAATTTCAAAAGCTATAGTGTTAGTGACAAAGAAGTTTAATTAACTCATAGTTATTCGCGTGGTATCAATATGATCCCGGTGACGTTTCAGTGTATGAAACAAAAACTATTAAAGATTTTTCGATCGTTTTTAGTGTTTGAGTTTTCAGCCTAACGTTGTAAATTTGAGAATCTCGATTGAAATGAATGATATCGTCCATTCAAACCCTCCTCAGCTTCCGTCTAGTGCGCCAAATGGCAAATCCGTCCCTGTGCACAAATGAAGACAACTGCGAGAGACGTACAGAATTCGGATTCTTTCACCGCGTAAGGGCTTCCTCAGGCCTCTTTCATTTTAATGTCTCGATAGGCAATTTACGCTTCATCTCTCTGCACCAGTCATTTTATTCCTCTTTCCACCAACCGACTGCATTCAGATATTTACCCCCAGGGGAAGGAACGACTGCAGTTTTCATGACGTTTTCATCGCCCTGCATGATTAATCAGCTCCTTGGCAGCTCTTCTTCTTTCCCACCTCGTCAAAACAAACTCCTCCCTCTTCTTCTCAATTTACCCAACTTCCTCGAAGCCACTTTTATCTTTCCACTCATTGCCTTCGTTATTGCCCTTTGGGCAGTCTGATATGTGGTTTTCGATAGAAGACTTCTTGGGATAACGTGGAACAATAGAGTTCTATACTTTTTAGATAGGTATAAAAACACAGGACTCAGTGTTTTGTGTGGAAGTATCTCTCTCAAGAAAGTTATATCATTCACAATCCTTGAAGATAAGACAAAAAGTGAAAATTTTTGAGCTATTTTACCAAATGCGTTATGGATTTTTTTGTCATGCTGATTTCTTTTCAATGTTTTTGGAAAGAAGAAACAATGGGTGTAAACTTGATCGTAATTTCCTTAAAAGGGTACCGCGAATTTAATACTAATAAACTTCACAGAATCAGGCGAAGTGTTGTGGTAATCCATAATCGAAGAATATAAGAATAATTTGTACTATTACCACAAAGGTTTCCGCAATTCCGCTAGGTCAGACTTTGTCGAATATGACAAATTAAATCAATTAATTTTACTGTCGCCTATCTTGTTCCTTTAATTATTATTTTAATTGCTTCCAAAGCCTATTTCTTGGGCCAATTGCTTGCTAAAGNACCCAATAAAAACATTTTTTAAATTCTGGATTACAAATAGATAATGAGATAGTGATTTAGGAAGGAGATAAGTAACTCATTTGATGAGATGATCTCAGTCATATCAAATATTTTATAAAAGGTCATCTTGTTTGCTTTCAGTTTTAAGACTGCACTTAACCCATTCACAGCAGCTAATAAATGGTGAACGAAAATAAGAAACTCAATTTTTAACTTTTCTTAAAGACCTTATGGCTGGCTGGATTAAAAGAAAGAACACAACTTGATGGAAAAAATTACATGATGCTAACCTAGCAGAATGCTACTGAAGAATTAGACAACACCTTATAGCAATGCCAGAAAAGAATGTTGCAGCATATATAATGTTGTGATAAGGGGCAATGCTTTCTGCAAGTACTTTCAGAACTCTTGCAGGAATACCTTCTGAGCCTGGTGATTTATTTGGCTTAATATTATGCAAGAGTTCTACCGCATATTTTTCAAATGTATCCAAGAACGTGTTCCCTCTAAATTTATGAAGCAAGTTTATTTTGAAGTTATATCCTCTCTCACTTCTAACTATTCCTATTCTATGAAAAGAGAATCTTGTTTACCCTTACTGTGAGAGTAGGGTGAATACTGGTTCACCTATGATAATGATAGCGTGGGTTTTGAAATACTTATTAAAATTTTAAGGTTTTCATTGTGTGAAGGAGTTTTGCATCCATTGTTTTTTTTGTTTTGAGGGTTCAACAACCCCCTATGAGAACAATACCAACAATGAATGAAAGCATTTGAGAGGATGGCCTCTCACATTGGTGTCATGATAACACTGCTGGAAAAGCGCAAGATATACCTGTTAAAATAAATCAGTTTACATTTTCATTAGATTTCGGACAGAAGTATTCCTACCCCTGGGTCATAGGTAATGAAGTGTTTCACATGACTCTAAACAGCTCCATGGTCAAACACTGACTATGCCTCTGAGTAGTCCAGCTACTACATATTCATATAGTATTCTTATGACATTTGATATTTACCAGTGAATTTTATAACTTCAAAATCTGTGTAAGTTTTACGTTTACTACAGTAAATGAAGTGCATTTATAGGAAAACAATCAGTTGATGATTAGATTTAAACTTTCCTGTCATGATAGCTCGTATTTCAAATAAGAGTTAGGAATAAAAAATAATAATATTTTAAATTATATGCGCCAATGAAACTATAATTGCATAAGATACATCGACATAAGTATTTAATTTGATACATAAAAGTTCTAATTAAATTAAAGAAGTAAATATGTCTTGTACACCATAAATACCTGAGGTATAAACATAGATAAACATTTTTCAGTTTTATCAACCATTTTCACATCCGCATACCTGTGTATTACACTTCCTTCCATTCTATTTTATAGTATGATATCATCCTCTGAGGAGATGCCTTGTGTTGGAAGATAATATTTAATACACCAAAGAAAGTAAATGCATTATGAATAATTTGGGGTATAGATAGCAGTTCAAGTAAGTTTTTAAAAGCAATGATATACTTACTCTGCCATGCACTTATATGAATGTACGCTTAATTTAGAGCGAATATAGAAACCCTGAAAATCCCCAACTCATGGGTAGAGGGGTGTAAAACAAATTGGCAATTATTATGAGACAAGAGCTCTCTACACACCATGTTGTATCATAAGAAATTTAAGGCCAGTTTAATAAATAAATATTTTTAGTTGAGGAGTTCTAGGAAGATGTTGATATAAACACATAAGATTATGTAATGCTTGTATCATAGCATGCATACCTGATGATTGATATGCTATGTATATTTCTACATCTACATCTATATAAATACCCTGTAAGCTGCCTTTTGGCATGTGGTAGGGGGTGTAAACACTATGCTTTTGAGTTACCTCTTTAGCTTTTTATTATTGCATAGCGTTTGCAGAAAGAATGAGTCCCTAAAACGACTTGTCGACACATCTATTTCTCTTATTTTATGCTCATTGTCAGATCGGCCGAAGTAGCAGGGGGGTCACATAATATGGGAGAATTTTGTACCAGAGAATACAAAAACTATTAAATTTTTTAATAAATAAGAAATATAAATTTATGTCCTTAACATGTTTCCTTTAACCAAACCAAACTAATTGACCAATATTATTATTTTTACGTACAAAAAATATTTTTTAAACTGTGTTTAATGTTCCATGGTACATTATGTTGACGTACCTGGGAACACCACCCATTGTATGTACCTGGGGATACAGACGTTTTAGGGAGGATTAAGAACATAAATCGTATTAAAATTAGTATTTATTACTCTTATCTTTTAAGTCAGCATAATGTAATACTCTAATTTTATATTAATAACATATTAAATTACATGAACTACAAAATTCACAAATGAAGTTTTTCCATCCTTTTTCGTTACTTCCTGAATACAATTCATGGGCCCATCTCCCGCAATTTAAGCAACGAATCCATTGTTCTCTTTTGTCGAGAAAAATGGGTTCACCGCAAAAAATACACCCTTCATCTGCACTATTTTCATTATCCATTTCAACAAGAGGAACACAATCGTTATCACTTACAGATGACGAAGATGAATAATGACGTTCCCGTTGATTTCCTTTGGATTGTCGAGTCTCTTTTTTCTTTTGTTTTGCAACTTCGTCATTTGGGGGTTTCCTAACATTCAAAAACATGCAAGTTGCTACTGAGCTTTCGAAATTTATTTGTCTTCCCTTTTTTGCTTGTCGTTTTCATTTTCCTGCTAGCTTTTTATTTTTGTCTTGCCTGTTCTTTTTCCTTCTCCGGTGTGTCCGTAGCTATCCGTTCTACCTGGCTTCCTTCCTTTATTGGTCGCTTTCCTAGGACCATTCTTGGGGAAAAGTTGAACTTGCTCTAGAGTTACAATTTTGTTCAACGTACTGTTGGTTGGGAAAGGTTGAGAAACAGATGATTGAGCTCTATTCTCCACTAAGGTAATGTCGTCTCTGACTTCCTTGCAACTTCAAACCTGGTTATAGTCGTATTCTTTGAATACAAATTCTTCGAACTTTCATTTCTGGAATATTTTCGAAAATTGACCACTAAAAACCTGAAACTACGCAAAACTTTTATTAAAAAACTGATTTGGAGTTTAAATTTATTCACCTTGTAAATATCTTAACTCAATGAGGCAATTTATGATATCATTATTTCTTATATTACGTATTTATTTCATTGAATGGTGTGTAAGTTTCATTAAGCTATCATATAAGACGGATGGTAATTATTTTAAGGATTGAAGGGTTAAATAATATTAAATATATCTGCAATCGTTAGCATATTAGTTTAAAAGAGATATTACTATTTTTATTATCAAATTTCAAAAGCTATAGTGTTAGTGACAAAGAAGTTTAATTAACTCATAGTTATTCGCGTGGTATCAATATGATCCCGGTGACGTTTCAGTGTATGAAACAAAAACTATTAAAGATTTTTCGATCGTTTTTAGTGTTTGAGTTTTCAGCCTAACGTTGTAAATTTGAGAATCTCGATTGAAATGAATGATATCGTCCATTCAAACCCTCCTCAGCTTCCGTCTAGTGCGCCAAATGGCAAATCCGTCCCTGTGCACAAATGAAGACAACTGCGAGAGACGTACAGAATTCGGATTCTTTCACCGCGTAAGGGCTTCCTCAGGCCTCTTTCATTTTAATGTCTCGATAGGCAATTTACGCTTCATCTCTCTGCACCAGTCATTTTATTCCTCTTTCCACCAACCGACTGCATTCAGATATTTACCCCCAGGGGAAGGAACGACTGCAGTTTTCATGACGTTTTCATCGCCCTGCATGATTAATCAGCTCCTTGGCAGCTCTTCTTCTTTCCCACCTCGTCAAAACAAACTCCTCCCTCTTCTTCTCAATTTACCCAACTTCCTCGAAGCCACTTTTATCTTTCCACTCATTGCCTTCGTTATTGCCCTTTGGGCAGTCTGATATGTGGTTTTCGATAGAAGACTTCTTGGGATAACGTGGAACAATAGAGTTCTATACTTTTTAGATAGGTATAAAAACACAGGACTCAGTGTTTTGTGTGGAAGTATCTCTCTCAAGAAAGTTATATCATTCACAATCCTTGAAGATAAGACAAAAAGTGAAAATTTTTGAGCTATTTTACCAAATGCGTTATGGATTTTTTTGTCATGCTGATTTCTTTTCAATGTTTTTGGAAAGAAGAAACAATGGGTGTAAACTTGATCGTAATTTCCTTAAAAGGGTACCGCGAATTTAATACTAATAAACTTCACAGAATCAGGCGAAGTGTTGTGGTAATCCATAATCGAAGAATATAAGAATAATTTGTACTATTACCACAAAGGTAATAGTACAAATTATTCTTATATTCTTCGATAATACTAATAATGTTAATAAATTATTCACATAATGAACCATGTATGACCTCCTTAATTTCTCAATAAAGGAGGTCATACATTATATTGATATTAATAATAAAAATTCCTTTTTAGTAACACTAGCATAGCATCTTATAAAATATTTTTCGATAGTTTATACAAAGTTTTATGAACTATTTTATGAAATAAATAATTTCTGAATAGCATACATGTTTTAATTCCCGAGCACCAATAACGCCGTGACAGCGGAATTCACTGTGAAATTGGTCGCTTTTAAAGTATATGTTACTGTACTACTTTTCTCCGACGAGGACGGGAAATTAAAGGACCTTTGATCCCCAATGTTTTGGTTCGAAATATATATATTTCCCCCGGAGGAGTCGATAATACTCCGAGGGATATCTTTTTTGCATGTTTCAGGATTTGCGACTCGACGATGTTGGATCCACATAATCATGGAATTTTCACAACCCTAGGGAATAATTTTTACGCCATACTTTAGGTCAGTGACCTTAGTTCACCGATAATATCTTGCAGCTGGGATTGAATAATGATGGAACATGTGTGTTGCAGATATAAAAGATATTTAGGAGCATGGATGGAAAGAATCTGACAGATACCTAACTCAAAAGTAATCGTCGTTAACCCTCAGAAGTTGAACTATCATGAGTGGAAGATTGAATTTTAAACAAAAAATTCCAAATAATCGTTTTTGCCATCGGGAATCCGGTTAAAAATTCTCCGATTCCGATATCCAAAAAAGTTCCGATTCTCGTTCCCATTTCCCATTAATTGTCTCATCACAAATACCAACCCATCTAATGGTAAGGAGTTGCCTGCATAGAAGAAAAACTGCAAATACTTTACAAATAACAATGATAGGAAAATAGTAAATTAATAAAAAGGAACAAATATAAATAAAATAAAACATATAGATATATATTCAAATTCAGCATCTCCAATCTTGAATTCAACCCTTACTGTACTATATCCTACTTAACTTCTGTTCTTCCTCAAGTTCGTCATTATATAAATTGCAAATACTATTAAACTAATATTAGGCTTAATCAATCTAGAATTAGGGGACTACTATCCTTAATTACCAGTGCCGTCTTACTGTTTTTGTATTTTGGCCAAGCTATTCTATATTGCGTAACTTGCATAAACGCCACTCGGTGAAAACTTGCAATAACATCGTCGTCGAGTCAGGCCGCAGCAATTAGGGTGACACTGCAAAAGGAGCGAAATACTCAGAAGAAGGCGATTTGACGGAAAGGTCCTTTAACGACTGCATGTCCCTTTGGGCGAAAGACGCCGAAGTAAACCGGTGGAGGCGTCGCTCCGTCCGGTAATGGGAACGAAAGGCCATGGAAATGCTGCAGGGTGAATAGATAGATGAACAGTCAACCGGTAATGATTAGGGAGAACGATATTTATGCCCGAAATTCGATGAATTCTTAGTGAATTGAGGCTTGGAGAAACTACTAGGTTGTTTGATTTGCATCATAAAATAGACTTCTGGAGCCGGGAACGAAATCTTTACAATTGTTATTCGAGCTTTTTTTCTGCATCTAAGTCTTCGAACATCGAAAATGGAGTTCTTTATTGCGAAGACCTGCTTTTTATCTTATAATATAAAGTTTGCGTTTAATCCCCTGCATATCAATAGTAGAGATAAATTTTAAAAAATTCTGTTCTTGACTAGCAAAGAATGACATGGAATGGAATGAAACTTTCAGGTTCTATTGAAGTTTAAGGTTCTATCTCGTCTTGGAGCTATATTGTCGATAAATAGATATCACAACAAATATTTCGCAAATATGTATATGCTTACCCTATAAATTGTTGGTGACGCCGTGATTGATTGATATCTTGTAATATCAATCTGATTAAATAAATAATATATTACTCCGTGAAGGAATTTCTACCAAAATCTTGAAATAGTAAGATACTGACAGTAAAACTGGCATGAAAATGGGGAGAGAGTCTTTAGTTGAATGAACTCCATTAGCCTAAAAATTCGGGTATTTAAGAACTCCAATAGAAATGCGTCGTCACTACAGTGGCAGTATAAGGTCAACCTTATGTCTCTTATGCGAGTCAGTACGAAAACCATACATTCGCTTAGTGGCGCTCTAAAAGAATCTCTCTCACTAATTTTAAATCTGGTTACTGAGGTAGGTTTATTTTATTGTTATACCATAGACGCAAAACAGTTATTGAATGAAATAAAGCATGTGTGGAAGTAGAAACGAGAGAGACGGGGGGAATAGCTCGGAAAACTCGCAGAGAAACCACTTTTAGCCAAAGGCCAATTCCCACTCTCAGCAAGTAACGCTGGAGGTGTGGACTATCACAGCCTTCGCAGGAAGAAAAATAGGAATCGAAATGCACATTCTTCTCCCTCGCTAATGAAACCGACTCGCCACCATGCAATCTACTCATTTCCGACTCCCACATTATTATCCAACTCCTTCCTCAAACACCCTCTCACATTTTATTAGCGTCCTCTTTGTCTTTGGGGGAGGATGCATCCCACCCACGGGCGTGCATCCACACACCTCCTGGTCCAACCCCTGGAATTGTGTGCATTCACCATAGGGTCGTTGCACCGTCTCACATGTTTGTCTGCGTTGATTGTGACTTGGGAATCATTGAAATGTACTCCCCGGGGGAAGACTGCAGCGGCCTGCAAGTTGAGGTTGCGCTGTTGGGGGAGGACCCTAGAGGCTATGAAAAATGCACCGGGAGTGATTTTCGAGGGGTAATTTCTACTACCATCCGATGACGGTACCCTACGGGTATCCTGAAAGCTAAGACTACGACAGAGGTTCGAAGAAAAGAGCTGCACCAGTTTGCTAATTACCCCAGGCCATTTCACCAAAATGTACCGCCTCTTCAAATAGAAGAAAGGGCACAAATAAAATTCCTTAATATTCAAGTAGAAGAACTTTTT
>KZ309700.1:0-31972 GCA_000376725.2 Ladona fulva
GCCGAACGCACTCTCGTCTATCTCCACTGTGTGTCCTGGGCCGCCAATCTGGGAGCTCTCCTCCTGTAGCCACACGCAAATCAAATCCCGGAATGCCTGGACGATCTTCCCCACGGTTGCGCGGTGCAGCCCAACATCCCTCCTAATTACATCTACTGGATATTTATTTATCCATCCTATAAGGACGGCAAGTATTTTCTCCGGGCTTACGTGAAAACGGGAAAAGATACTGCCAGTCGCGATTGAACTTATTCTGCGGCAATTCTGCGGCGTTTCCTCCTTCGATCCTTTCTACAAATTCGTGGAGAAACAATTTATTGCACTCACCAAATCACGGAAAAGTTGATCTGGAGTACGATTTTTACTCCTCCAAACATATTCTACGATATAGGTCTCGAATGTTCCCACTGCCAATCTTCCTATCCTTCTCCTCATATCCCTTTTCATTGTTGACCAAACATTTTTGTAGTGCCGCCCCCTCTTAAGAAGGGACGACGCAACTATTTAAAAGGGTTCTTGCCTTGGGTTGTCGGAGTACCGGTGAAATAAACACTCGCGATTGAAATAAAAATGAAAACCTTTTATTACCTTAGAAATCTGGGGAACGGGAGACTTCCGCTTTCGGGCTTTTCGGTGCCGCCAAGGGCCTTTAGTGGTGCGGGCGCTGGATGGTGCGGCGTTGCGGCGACGGAGAGCTGGAGAGAGCGGCGTGCACTGGTTCCTTTTGGAGAGCCTGATTAACTACCGTTCCGGACTTTAAATAGCTTCCGGATATCTTTCGGGGCTGACTCTAGTGGAGGAGGGAGGAATAGCTACGTGAATCGGCCGTGAGCGAAGGGTACAAAGTTCGGGAGAGTTACTGGGAACGGCCGATTCGGAAACAACATGTTTGGGTGGGAGTACAAAGGGCGGACGGAAAATACCAGGATTGCTGGAACTAAGGGAATAGGGACTAAAAATACGAATTTAGAGCAATCTGGCAAATAATGAATGCTGAAAACAGGAAGTGGACTAAAGTTCAATGAATGTGCGGACGCTCGCTCCATCTCTCTGTCGCTAGGGTGGTAGGGGATAAAAGGCTAGGGGGAGGGACGAAAGACAAGGTGAGGAAAGTGCGAACACCTAAAGCCCTAGGCATTACATTTTCTATATTTTGGGTATGAGTTGTACGGTCCCTCGGCTTCACAAAATGCTGTGAGTGATTCACAGTATCGTGGATGTACCCTAATTCCGATAATTTGGAGTATCACCTCCACATACCTGTCTCAATAATACTTCCTTTTTTCACGTAACGCTCGATTGCTTCTGTGATAGTGGCGGCATCACGACGATCAACTACGCACAGGAAAGTCTCCCGTGTATCCCGGTCTATTCCACCCAGTACCCATCTCGTTCTTACTTGTCGGCCGCGGTTATACTTCCGCCGACCGAACGCGCTCTCGTCTATTTCCACAACATGTCCGGGACCGCCGATCTGGGAACTCTCTTCCTGGAGCCATACGCAAATCAATTCCCGAAAGGCTTGTACAATCTTCCCGACGGTTTGGCGGTGTAGACCAACTTCTCTCCTTACTACGTCAACTGAGTATCTGTTGATCCAACCGACAAGGACAGCAAGTACATTCTCCGGGCTGCAATGGAAACCGGAGAAAATATTGCCCGTAGTAATAGAGCTGCTTCTGCGGCAATCCTCTTCACGGCATTGGTAAACAGGATTTCTGCCTTTGCCATTACAATGAATACCTCGAAATCTTCCACACTCGCAGGTCTTCTTCCACGGTATGATACCCGTTGAAATAAGAAATTGTATAATTCCCACAACTGAAATGTAGAACTTGAAAGTAGAGATACTCCTACAGAACTCCATGTTTCGCTCACAGTTTACAGTGCAAGAGTGACCAGGTCTTCGTATTCACCCCTCTTTATGTGCGTTTTCTTTGAGGAACATGAATAAGAAATTCCTGTAAAAGCATTAACGAATGTTTGCCCTCGTCAACTCCCTAGCCAGCTTCACAAAGTTTATCTTACCTCCGAAAGAATTCATTTTCCTCGCAGTGAAGAGAAAATCGCAAAACTTAGCTGGTTCAAAATCGCACAAACATCTGAACACCATAGTAGCGTCAGAATAAGCTCGACGTCCGATTTGGGGTGACTTTTATTCCTCTGTTGAAACCACGTGACCGTATGTCAAAATACATTTTTTTCGGAATAACCTCTGTTATCCTTATGACGCTCAGGGTCCGAAAAATTTCTCTTTTTCCAGAATATCGAAATATAGTTAGATTTTGTGCATGTGACGCGCGACTCTTTGGCGCCCCCAAACGTTCCAACCCTATGCAGGGTCAGTGATAGAAGGGATTATGTTCAAGATATCGAAAAATTTCTCTTTTCCCAGAATATCGATATTCTTGAAATATAATTAGATTTTGTGCAAGTGACTCGTGGCTCGTTGGCGCCCTCCACATACCTACAGGGTCACTGACAGAAGGGATGCTAATGAGATTCACGACCACGAGATGTATTTTCGAAATATACGCGAATCCCTCCCGACGTTTTGGAATACCTTAACTTTACACGATATTTCCAACTGACCTCGTGGCCAAATATTTTTCTCGAAAATTTTAAAATTCGGCTCCGTGACGTTGCGGAGGTTTATGCAACGGGTGGGGGAGGGTGATGCCTGGGGGGTTGATGCCGGGGTGGGAGGGTCATTGACACCCCCACCCACTCTATTACGGTAATATTGTTATTCCAACGCAGCTTCTACTGGCTTAGACACAACGCTAGGGCGCAATTCCACAAAACACACGATAAGGTGGCTGCTGAGTGCAGAGAACATCGTCTAGGCCCAATAGCAAGTCGCCATAGATTTCCAACAGCTTCGCGATACGTGCGGCTCGCTTCTTTGAACTTAGGTTGTCGTGTTCCGCTCTGTTTTTGGATCTCAGGAGGGAGGTGGCGGGCGTTATTGTTTTCGTCCTGGAAGCGGACGCAAGATATAGCGACAGATTAAGGGGCGGGATGCATAAGGTAGCATAGGGGCTGCTGCTTGGGGCGTGGTGAAGGAGGGGCGCTGTGGGGAAGTATCAGCGTCAGATGACGTCTGAGCCTGTGAAACTTGGGATATTTACATCAGGGGTGGAAAGATGAAGCTCAGATGAATCTATTACCTTGTCGTGCCGCCCCTTTGAAGAAGGGACGTTGACAAAAATAAAGGGGTTCTTTGCCTTGGTGCCGGAAAATCAACGAAATAATACTCGTCGAAAAAATTGTAACAAAAAGTTTTATTACCTTCTATACTTTTGGCCTGGCTAGTGTGGGGGGGAGACTCCTTCCCAGGATGCAAGAGCTTGGTGCAGAATAACGAGGTGCGGCGGCGTGCAGTTAAGCGGCGTCGTTCAGTTCGGGCAGCACTTCGGCGAGCGTAGCTAGAGTAACTTCCTAACCCCTATGTCCAAAATTTGGGGGTTCTTAAA
This sequence comes from Ladona fulva, assembly GCA_000376725.2. NCBI lineage: Eukaryota > Metazoa > Arthropoda > Insecta > Odonata > Libellulidae > Ladona > Ladona fulva. Next base: position 3,477 of record KZ309700.1, read on the forward strand.
TATTATCGCCGATTTCAGGGGGAAAGGGAACTCTATTTCAGCGTGGCGTGCGCAAAAGGGCAAAGTACAATTGTTGCAAGGGACGGTCGCTGGGGACGGGGGCTAGGAAATAACATGTTTATGCGACCGTGCGGCACAGGATAGGAAAGATCGGGATTGCTTAAGGCCGGAAGGGCTGGGGAAATGCAAATGAAAGTACAAGGGCAATCCTCGAAAAATACTCTAATTCTAGGAAAATAAGTAAGTGCGGCCGTACGCGGATGGTTGAATTGTGCAAAGTCCGCACTTATGGAAAGCCACGCCGTTGCTAAGGGGAATGAAACGAAAGAGAGAGAAAGGGAGAAAAAGAGAGAAAAAAAGGAGAGAGAAAAAAAAATGGGTACGAAGAGCTCTTGCATCCCAGGACATTACACAGCTCCCCCTATAAAAAAAATTGGTTGCCTCGCAGGGCAACTTACTTTTCGTATAATACAACATAATAAAAAAACCCAAAAAATAAAAGAGAGAAGAAAAAAGTCCCGCAATTTCACCGAATGTTCCGCACAGTTTCCAGTTCACCTGCACACGCACAAAAGTAGACATAGGGAAGGAAGAAGAGAAAAAAAAAAAGAATAGCACTCATGTCACTAGCGTTTGTTGGGGTTTATCGTGAAGGGGGCCGTTCGTAGTACGGGGCCTCTTCCTCCGTGTGGTCGTAGAATGCTCCGTCACAGGTGTGGTGGGGGTTCACTTCAAACGGCGCTCTGGGAACGCGGGAAGCGGGGACGACGCGGGCGCGGGCTCCTTCCGAGAGGGTGTCGTCCATGCTCGCCCACACGATGCCAGCTAGCCGGTCGTCGTCGTCTCGGAACCGCAAAAACCACGTGACCGCGGTGCCGTTGGGCTCCAGGAGTGCCCGTGCTTCGTCTACTTGCATCACTACCTCCATTGCTTTAATCAGCTCCTCTTCGCTGAAGTCAGCAGAAAAGGGGCCGACCATCGCCCAATAGTTCGCCTCCATTCCTACTCGGTACTTTACTAATTTATTTCCCAAAGCGGAAGGTGGTGGAGGTATGGTGGGTGATGAGGGATAGGAAAGAGAAAAGAATGATAAGTATATACAAAAAAAAATAAAAAAAAAGGATAACAAATTCGTTAACGGAGCGAGTAGGGAAAAAGAGAGCGAAGAGAACAAACAAAAGGGATGAAAAAGAAATAAGGAAAGAAGGAAGAGAGAGAGCAGAGAAAGAGAAGAAAGAGGGGAGGAGGGGGTGACGGGACTGAGGGGAAGGTGGGGGAAGAACATGAGGAAAGGATACACTTTTTCCTTTTACTCCTCATCTCGCCCTTCTTCCTTTCTTTCTCTCTTCTATAGCATCTGCTCCGTTGTCTTCTCGGCGGTCGTCATCACGGCTTCAGGGTCGCTCTGGTGGGCTGCCTGCTCATCTCTCTGTCCTCTGGTCCCACGGGGGAATAGCCTCGTGAATACCCCATACAGCAGGAGGCCCAGGTTAGAGAGCAGGGCTACGCCGACGGCCCCGTAGAGGTAACCATGCCCTTCACTGGATCGCGGGTCTCTATCGGCGCCCCCTTCCGCCAGCGGATGCCATCATGTCCTTCAGTTGGGAGGCGGGGATCCCCTCCCCTGGTTGGTAGGCCGCCTGAGCTGCTTTCACCCTCCTCTCTAATTCCGCCCGGTACTTGGTATCGTTCATGCCGGTGAGTTGCTCGGCTAGCCCTTGGGATAGTTCGGGGATCGGGGGGATATAAGCGGGCCCGCGGGTCCTGTTGGTGGCCGAGACGCCTTTCGAGCGCGCGGGCAGGATGTGGCCGTTCACATATGCGGAGCAGGATGGCGGGAGCGAAAGGATCCCGACTCCTTCAAGGTGGAGCTCCGTCGTCCCTTGATCTTCCTTGGTGCCTTCACAGTGCCGCACCAAGCGTTCCCTCTTTGGCAGGCTGTAGACCCACTCGTCCCCTAGGGGGTTGCGGTAGAAGACGGGCTCTGGGTGGGCGTGAATTCTCACCTCGCAGAGGTCCGTCGCCGGCGCTCCGGTGAAGATGGCGTAGAGGCAAGAGCTACGAGGGTATTCTCTCACCTCCCTTCTGGGTTGGCATATGGTGATCGGCCCCCGTTTACACTCGGATAGGTCTCCCTCGGTCATCAGGAAGTGCCGCAGGTGGTCGTCCGATACACGTCCGATACGTCAGGTACGGGGCGTCAGGTCGGACGCTCGTGGCCAGGTTCGTCTTCGGCACGGGGGAAGGGAGGGGGAGTGCCCTGTAAAGGGAAAAGAGGTCGCGCCCCGCGTGGAGGGGAAGGGTGGCGAATAGTCGGATCCTTCCTAGGAGGACGGTGTATGAGACAGCGGCGAGGGAGAAGTCATAGATCTTCCTTTGGTCTAGCGGGAGGGGAAAGTGCATGTCTTTTGGTCAATTGGCGCAGTCGATCCTCCCTTCTTACAAGTAGCCATCTCTTTAATTTCCCTTTTCTCGGAATTAATTTCCCTTTTCTCGAAATTAATTTCCTTTTTCTCGGCGACTGGGAGCTGTCCCGCGAGATTTCCCAAGTTTACTCTGTCTCTGCGCGGCAAAGGATGCAACGGGAGAGTAGAATCGCGGAGAAGGATCCTTTCTCTCGCGAAATCTATGCTGGCGTCGTTATTCCGAAGAAAATCGAGGCCTAAAATCCCGTCACATGGCAATTTAAAATCCTTTCCTACCACGTGAAACGTCTGTGAAACTTGTGTATAAAGGGTCGTAATTGGGAGGGTAATCGCACCTAGAAGGGGAATCACATGCCCCGTCACTCCGTGGAGTCGGAAGGTGGGAGGCGAAAACGGTCTCACAAAGTCTCCGCTATTTTCCTTTATAAGTGACGTGGTTGCCCCGGTATCGATGAGAAGATAAACGTCATTCGAGCCTACCCTCACTTTCACGGCATATCCGGAGGCACTTGTCCCTCCGACGTCACTTATCCACGCCTCTTTTATCTCCCTTTCCTTCCTTATCGTCGCGCACTTGATCGTCGTTGTCCCTCCGCTTCCCGAGGGTAGGAGGCGGAGGGTCGAGCGTTTGGGGCCTGGCCTCGGTACGACTGCTGAAAAACAGGGTGACTAACCCGGTCACTGACCGCTTGTCTCGTCGTCCTATTTTCGCTACGGGGGAAGCTCTGCCACAAAGGGGGGGGATCACATCCGACCAGCGGGGGAGGGCGTCCTCGATTACGGGCGTTTGCATTGTCGAAGGTCCTTTCCTGAAATCGCCCACCGGAAGAATTAAAATTTCGCGGGCTCGAGAAAACAGGTCTCTGCCTAAAACAATCCCTCGCAAAATGTCCTATATTGCCGCAGTTAAAACACTGGGGGGGGGTCACGGGGGAATCCTCGCGCTGGTGGGTCGTGGGCGCTGCACCTTGGGCATCCCGATGGCGTCGCTGGCGCGGCCGGAACGGGCTGCGGTGTCATTGGGGGTTGAGCGGTCGGCGTCGCGATGTCCTCTCTCGGCATCCCTCGCACTGGCTCCTCCGCGACGGCAAGGCATCTTCCTGGTCTCTGCATCTCTCCCTCGTTCTGCTCCGCGACGGCAAGGCATCTTATTGGTCTCTGCATCTCTCCCTCGTTCTGCTCCTCCAGCAGGGCGACCCGGATGGCCTCTCGAAGCGTTGACGGCTCCCGCACCTGGACGAACCTCCGGATGCCGTCCTTCAGACCTCTGATGAATTGGTGGAGGGCCATTTCCTCTATGAATTTCGACTGCACGGCTCTCTCCAAGGGATCCGCCGATTCCTCTACCATGTTCTGCACAATTTCACTTAGCCTGTCCGAGAACTCGCGCATACTTTCTCGGGGGCCTTGCTCACACTCGTGGAACCTTTTCAGTTTTGCCGCCCGCGACTCTCGCCGCGAGAATCGCTCACGCAACGCTCTCTTAATATCCTCCCAACTGTTCACGTCACTCGGTAGGGAGTGTAAGCACTGTCGCGCACTGCCTCGCACCTTTAATTTAGCCACGATACACTTAGTGGCGTCTGACCAGTTTCCTAACAGGGCAGTCGATTCTAAATTTTCGATAAAACACTCTACGCTCTCGTTAACATTATCACCTGAAAACGTATCTACTAAATAAATCAAGCCCGTTATATTCGGGGGTGCACAGGGGGACGCAACTGGGGGGGAATTTACAGGAGTCTCCGGCATTTTGAAAAATTAATACGGAGCAGACAGAAATAGCAAGTGGAAAAAAAATAAAACTCGAATTCGACAGTAACCGAAGAATTTGAATTTCTAAAAATACTAAATTGCCAACCACCGAAAGAAAAGTAAGCTATAAGAAGGTAATATTGACTTGAAAAAATATGACAGAAAATAGAAGACAAAAGGAGAAAAAACTTTCGGAGAGTTAATTATTTCGCGATATACCGACGACTAAGAGGTGATCCTAAAGGGCCTCGAAGAAAACCTGGCAAAAATTAATCCCAAACCGCTGCCACCAAATTGTCGTGCCGCTCTGAACAATTATGCGTCTTTTCCTCTTCCAACAACCTCCGCGTTTAACGATTTTCCGCAAGATCTTCTTGTAACGAGATATTCTGCTCTTATGGCATGATTTCAATTGTACATTGCCTTTTAATACGTTCAATACACACTCGCAGATAGCATGAACTAATTTCTTATCGCATTTTTTCAATATGGCTACTCTCTGCTCTGAATTCATTTTACAGAGAGCCTTGAGCATATCAATGCAGCTCTTTACTACTCGAGACATATTTGAAGACTGGTTCTCATATTCTAAAACAACCGTCTTTTATTTTTAATTTTTGGAACATATACGAATTTATACTCATCCTCCGGAAATGTGCTGGTTCTTATCCTGTAATCATCCGGGGTACTCTGTTTTAGATCAATGAACAAATACCCGTGCGGTTTTGAAGTCGCATCTCTATAAGCATCTTGAATGTATAACGGATTTTCGGGATAGATCTGTCTCGCAAGATGGAATATCTGGCTTCGATCTCGAGGATTTTTGAAACATACGATATAGTGCGAGTTTAACGAAATGTCTCTGCGTCCTTTACCTTGATGAAACAAATTTTGCGTTATGAATATTACGCTTAAATTCCAATGATGAGCCCCCTTTGTAAATAAATTAACTATAGATGCATCGATTTCCATCATTAAATCATCGAGACATATCAAACGGTGAGCTCCGGAATCGTTTGAAATTTCTGACAAATCGGGTACCCCTTGATGAAATTTTACTTTAGGATTCTCCCTTAATCTCGACGATATCGATTGAAATTCAGAATAGCACCAAATTATACTCTCAAAGTTAGTGTCGACCAATGAGTCTATAGAGTTGATGAACTTTTCCATCCATACGGACTTACCACTCATGGTTGGACCACTTATGGTCATAGTGAAAGGAGCACTCAGGGTGAAAGCCATGATGGAAATGAAAATAAAATCACTATCACTCGATTATATGTATTACTTTTATTTTCTCCATGGAAATAAACCAAAATCATCATCACAGTAGCGTGGATCCCCCAGCTGGTTACAAATTATCTCCGAAGGTTCACCGTTGTGGTCGTCAGAGCTGAATCGATAGTTGAAAAAGGAATACATGTGAGGATAATTTTCAGTAAAAACTTTTGGAAATAAAAGAAAGTAATTCAAATCTGGAATTTTATATACAATATAAATNATGGATTGCCCGCAAGGCGATCCACATTTTAACAAAACTTCTTTTTTTTATATATATTTTTATTCCGATCTCCTAGCCGCCCGCCGGCCTCTTTGTGCCTGGCATCCTTATGGGTCGGGGGGCGCCTGGCCTTCCCCCGGCACCTCTTGCATAGAGGGCCGCCGTCGTCCTTCTGGGAAATATCCCCGGCATTCTCGCCATAATTAGGGCGGCTTCCACGTCTTCCTCGTCTCGGAACATCAAGTACCAGCTCGTTCCGAGCTCTCCCTCTCTCCGCCTCATCCTGAAGACCTGCGAGCCCGCGTCCTCGAAGATCTCGCGGATCTCCTTCCCTGTAAGGTGGCTCGGGGCGCAGTGTATAAAGATCCATGGGTATTGTTCCATGATGGAAGGAGAGTGAGGAGAGGGTACTAAAAAGGAAAGAGACGGATTAGTGGCTGGCATTGGGTTATGGGGAGGGGGGGTGCAAGTTAGTGGGATAAAAATTGAAAGGAAAAGAAGGGAGGGAAAAGGGAAGAGGAGACGGACGGCGGGGGTGGTTAAAAGACGGCTATCCGTTTTTCTTCTTCGGGCGGGGCGCCGGTTTCGAGCGGCATCCTCTCGTAGAGGGGGAGTTCTGGTTGCGAGGAGGGATGCTGGTCCTCGCTTCTCCCAGGGATGGTCCTCGTCCTGCGGCACCTTCTGCATAGGCATGCCATGAGGATTCCCGCTGCGGCGATGAGGATGGCCGCTCCTCCCCCGAAGAGATGCTGCGGGGCGACGTGGATCGGCTCCCAAGGGGTTGCCTTCCTTCTCTGGGTCAGTTATCTTCCATTCGGGAAGACCTCTTTGAAATTGGATTAAATCTTCAAGTCCACCGCCATTTGATAATCCCTAGCTCTGTGCATAGGACATAGGATGGATATGGACGTATCGTCGTACCATAGCGATATCGTTAAGTGAGATTTTTTCGCGGCAGGGCCGTATGAAAGTAAATTTTCAACGTAGCATCTGTAAGCATAAGTGTTGCTAGGTGGCGAAATTAACTTTTGATTCAAATAAACATCCACTTGTGAGAAGAGAGAATGCAAAAAGTTATTTACTGGCCCGACTTTCTGCTCCTCCGCAGTGTCAGTTCCGTCTGTTTTGACAACTTTAGCGACCACGTGAATTAATGTATGTCCGAGATCGATATATTCATCACCAGCACCGCTGACAACAAACCCCAATGGTGAATCGTCATTTATTGACGAAAGAGGTTTGTAATGAACCCATTGGGAATTGCGAATACTGGTTTGAGTGGGTGGAATCGCAAATAGATCCAACTCGGACTTTGTACATTCGCAAGAATGAGAATGCAGGAACGCCATTTCAATCAAAAATATCTAACTCACGTTTCACCGATTGACGACGGACTTTTCTTTTGATATTTTTCCCTTTTTTCTTAGATTTCTTTTTCCCTTTCTTCGGCTTTCGCTTTCTATGAGGCTTCTTCCCTCTCGGAGATACTAATGAAGAATGACCACGATTGGCGATACGACGCTTCTTATAACCAGCACCTTTCATTAATTTGTCAATCGAATCAACAGCTTTCCTCTTTAGATTATCGCCGGCTTCATCCACGCGTCTCAACACCGATTCACGAATAGGTTTGTTCTGGGCTACGTCACCAAGTAAGTGAACTCCGGTACGTAGAATCTCCTTACCGACGGCCTTTGCACCTCTGGAAAGGATAGGTAAGGCCGACCTGAAGATTCCACCCAAAAAACTACCAATACCATGGCCGCGCTGGTATTCAACCCCACTATAGACGTTTGATATCCCCTTACCCGCTTGATTCTCGTAATATTGCAAGTACGGGTCATGAAGAATTGCTGACTTTTCTCTTACCATTTTAATTCCATCTTCGAAAATGAAGTTTCACGAACGACGTTCCAAACTCAAATGGAATCCGATTACCCGCGTCGTCTCTTAAATCAATCTCGATGTTATCAAATTCTCGTCGCATCAGAGGAACGTAATGAGGAGAGTCAAAACTTATCAGTTTTTGAGATCCGTAAACATATTTTCTAGTTTCCATATTCACCATTCTGAGGAGTGGTGCACATGTATCGCCAATGAACTGTTGCTCCACAATATCGCAATATATCAGTATTTGATGTGGAAATCCCAGAAATAAATTGGCAGGATGGTTTGAGACACTGCCCACTGAAATTTTTAGTTTTGGATCAAATCCGAGTTGAAGGGCTAACTTCGGTGAAAAAGTCATGTGCGGTTTCTTTACCTTCCCCTCTATAAGATTTATGGAATCGCGACCGGCGTTAATAAAAACGTGATGACTATTTATATCCATTACAAAAATGAAGCGAGAAGAAATTTTATCCATGCTATTTAGCTCATGTAAGACGGACGAAACGCTTTCGTAACTTCCTGGTTTGATGCGGAACTTTTCACTTTTACCCTGATCAGTCCATACTCTAATGATATTATTCCCATTCGTTATCGTTAGGAGGGAGCACGGATATTGAAACTCTACCACGGCAGCTTCCCATTCACCATTAAGTTCGATTCTTTGAGGCAGCTGTGTTCGAAAGCTAGTCGTTGTGTTGCCGGGAAATGAATTCATGCTGCTGTTGCTAGGCAGGGTTATATAAAACTGATCCCTCATCTTAACTTTTTAATATGTTTGATATTAACCCAAGAGTTGAAACTATCTGGGTATCCTTTCCACTTGACGAGCGCCTCTCTTCTGACTCCTTTACCCCTATACTTCAGTATTTTATCTATTTTATAATCACGCGTTTTAGAAACTCTGACGCGTTGCAGTTCTGGTTNATTTCTGTTTTTGGTAAATCATCGCGCTGTCCGAATTTACCCCAAAGGGAATTCAACGACAGTTTTGCGATACATCTAAACCCTGCGTTTAACGCTATTTTATCGTGCTCTAATTCGATCCCCTCCCGTTCTTTGAACGAATCTATAAAAGCTTTTCTTTCGGCGGTTGTTTTGTATTGATCAGGCCAGCCGCTTGCCTCCTGTTTTAATTTTAAAAATTTATCAATATAGCCTGCAAACAAACCTCCATCGTTGGCCAATTTATCGTAGGTGGATACATTGTAATGCCATACTTCATGCGTCTTCACTATTTTATAGCCTTTCTGCACAGATTTTTAAATTTAATCTGTTATCCAGGTACCTGTTAGGACTCTTTCCTTCTCGTCTTCGTGAGGACAGCTCTGCTGTACGTTTTCTTCGACGCATGTTCGACAGAGGGGGAATGTGAGTTTCCCATTGAATCGGTACGGTAATACCGGGTGGTATAGGTCTCTCGGCGCTAAAACAGTGCATTTCATTATACCATCGCACATTTCAAGCGGCGGGCATTCATGACCCACGTAAACGACCGGATGCCCAATCGAGTATTTTTTCCACTTATTTACATAAGGGTACAATGAGCAGATATCAATATATTTAATCTTCTCACCGTTTTCTGCCCGATGATACAGTTTGGCCGCGTTCGTTCTCCCACCATAGAAAGCATCTCTTGGATCCATCGGTTTCTTGATGGTCAGTGGGTGCTTCTCGAGAAATTTCCTCATTTTCCTTGAGATAATCTTGAAACTCGCATTCCCAAATCTCAACGAGTTGACAGCCGTCTTTAAGGAGGGTGTTCCTCTTTGCAGTTGTGCTTTCAAAACGCGTTTCCATAGTTTCCGTGTAGTTGTTACAAATCGGCTTATCTCTACCATCGGGAAAGCATTTCTTGCACCCATGGTAAAAGAACCCATGAAATTCATACACGGCGATCACGCCGTTAGCTTCGTGGAGGCCATCTACTTTTCTGCCTGCGAATTTGGCTTCATAACCATTTCCTGCATGCTGAATTTTAACGCCGTTCCTCTTTTCAATTGATACCAACCACATTACAGCAATGCGAGATTGTCTGTCTCTCCATCTGTATCCTCCAGGCGGTACGATACCTATGGTTCCGGCCCATTTCGGTTATTTTTAACGTTCTTTTTTAACGTTCTTTTTTTCACCAAGCACCGGTTGCATAAAACAATAATGTTGACCGTTATGAAATTTATTACAATTAGAGCAATAAATTTCCTCGCAAATGTGAGGCGTTTTACGCCCTACCGTTTTGTACACCTTCAAACAAGCCCTACATTTCTTCACCTGGTTACACGTGGATTTCTTTATACCGATGGTTGATGAGGATGAAGTTTTGATATGATTTTCAAAACATTTCCTACCTAAAAACTCCCTCCCACAATCGTTGCAAGCGATAAGGTCTTGTTTTTTACAGGCGTTATCGGCCCCACACCGTATACACATTTTAGCACAAACATGACTTGTTTTATTATTGTACCCACATTTACATGCAGCACAATAATAGCTGAAGTTGAAAGCACCGGTTAAACTAGCGATTACATTAAAATGATTGTCACCATAAATCCAATTAATATTTTTTCTTGATCCGTCATCAGGACCCTCAAACATGACCTTTCTACCTTTTCGGTCAGTATATACCGTGATTTTATATCCAGGAAGACCATTTTGGAATTGACGAATCTCGTCAATTCCAGTACCATTTCCTAAATTAATTCTTAAGGCACTGCATAATTCACGAGCTCTTACAGTTTGTATTAAGTCGCTATCGCGGACTACCCTCTTTTGAGTTATGGCATCATCCTCATAACGTGATTTTGCCACAATAATAGCACGAGCAAGACAAATATTGTCACTATTGTTTACAACAATTATAGAGCGTTTTTTCCTGCAAAAATCACCAAATTCGGATGCCTGAATGGATTTAGCGCTTCGACCTTTCCCGTTGGGCATTGACACGTGATGGACCGTCAATACCAGTTCTGACGACGTTAAGAATGATTCATTACTCTGTACAATCTTAGCGACTGAGGATGTGATAACTTCTGGAATCATCTGATCAGCCCGTCGAAATGAAATAGATACTGCTTTAGTAATATCACTTTGATTCACAAGGCTCAGACCCAAGAAATCAGATCCCTTCACGTTTTTGCTCTTGATGTAGCTTAAACTTCACCCAAAACATCGTCAAACCAGTCAATAGGATTACGACAAACCTTCATTGTTTTTAGAACTATTCGCAATTCCCTACCAAGCATTTTAAATTTTGGGAAGTGTCGCGCCGATTCGCTGGTAATATAAAAATTGTCTTGCCTTTCGCTATCATCTTCAAAAGAGGTCTCTTCCGACAATAGCTCCGGAATTTCACTCCCTGCGCTGTTGCTGTCTGGTTCAGCGGTTCCGTTGACGGTTCCTGCGGCTGTTCCATCGGAGGTTCCCTCGGAGTTATCGGTACCACCGCCAACTTGAACTGCCGGTTCATTTTCTCTACGTTCTGCATTATAATTGTAAATTAAATTAAATTTTGAAACAATAAGTTATAGGATTTTATTATCGACTAAAAGTATTTTTTAAATTTTTGATAAGGATTAATAATTCATTGCTCACCCTTATTTTTATCCGGAGAATCCTTCAAAAGCACTCCCTCAGACTTATCGGGATTGTCATCAGAATTCACAGCCATCTGTTTCGTCCCCTTTGGCTCCGCTGACTGTGGAACTGTCCAACATTAATTTAACAAATCAATCATTTAATGAAACAATTAATCAACCGCTTCATTAACCATTATTGGTGATGTTATAATAAATATTAACATTAAATAAAAATGCAAAATTAACACACCTTGACCATCAATATCGGTAAATATAACCTCGTCATAATTTTCTTCTTTATTCATTTCCTCCAACATAACCCCGCTTGGCCCTCTGACGATAACAGGTTCACCATCACAATCTAAAGAAAAGAAAGAAAATGTAATTGAATCATATTTTATAACGCTGTCGAAATTTATATTTCCGCAAAATAAGAAATTCAGGAATATAAAATTAACAATAGTAAAAACATATTAAATTACCGTCTTCTATTAAATCTATAATAATGATGTCTTTAGCGCCGGCATCATCACCCGTCACTACATCCTTCGCAACCGACATCACCTTATCGGGTCCCATGATGCCTATTTTTGAAAATCAAATTTATCTCAATTACTGCGGGCACTATGTAATATCAAGTATTAGCATGGAATAAAAAACGAAAAATTAACGTACTTTCACCATTGCTTGAATCAATCGCTTCACCATTGGTTGAATCAATCTGTTCCCCCGATGCGTCACATTTTACGGGTTTGTCGATATCTAATCAAGAAAAATAAAAATTTATCACCATCATATCGCGGATAAGATAATAATAAGAATATAGCAACAACTCTCTACCAAACGATAGAACTTTAGGATGTCTAAGAATTTCACTCACCTTCATCCCAGTTTGCGCTGTTTTCTAGGAAGTGCACCAATTTCGTGACTTCTTCCTTTACCCTCTTCTTTTCTTCTTCAGCCTTCCGTTTCCGCGACATCTCCTCCTCCTCCACAGCTTTTCGCCTCNTAAATAAATAGATACAGGAATAAAAGATATAATAAATAAGCAAATAAATAAGCGAAAATATTACACCTCATAAACCATCTTTGTACCCAAAAGGTAAGGTTTCAAACGACCCAACCCTACGTCGTTTAGTATATACGATGCCATATTTTTTGCTCTCGGCTGTTGTGATCACTACGTGATCCTTAGTACGACGAATTTTCTTTGGGATTGAAACATTAATAGTTGGAGCATTGTGTTTCACCATATCCCGCAAACTCTCGAAAGAAATCAACCCGACGTTAGATGCGTCTATCTTAAACCCCTTCACTTTACAAATTCGTTTAATTATGTTACGATCGCCACCACAAGCTATTTCATAGGCATAATTCTTCGGCCCACCGGACACGAATTCTGTTATATAACTGCCCAAACCATAGCAAGACAGTTCATCGGTCATGTCACCCAAAAACGATCCTGTAGGTGGTGACCATTCTCCATCTTTCTCCTCGTAGATAACGCTGTCTGTGTCCCAATAAATTGCACGTCTCCCCAATTTTTCCAGGTATTCATACAATACAAGCCGCGCCTGCGCAGTTGTATAGCACGCTACTGGCACGCTCACACGAGGTGAGGGTTTTAAAGTCTCAATTTTCGACGTCGTGTTTATAATGAGGACATCACCTACAGGTAAAATTCCTTGAACATTCAGGTTTCACCTGTTAGAATAGTATTTATTACTTACTTTCGGTTGGATGGTGAACAGGCCGTCTTCTCGTCGTTTTCCCTCAGCGCGAAGTCGCTCACTGATAACTGATCTCTTACTGATTTGTTAGTGGTCCTTTTATACTTGGAAGAGGCATAGTTACCCAACCTTGGTGACTATTTCTATTCCAAATATATATATTTAGGAAAAGAGAAATCACTTGCACTTAAGAGTTCAAAAGGTGCGGGATAGCGTCCAAAGGTGCTAAAATTTTGAGGTTCCGTGAAACTTCGGCTATGGACATGGTCGGGACCTTATGAGTATTCAATTTCTCGATTGATACCAAGGTCTCCTCGAGATCCTTTACAATACTCAATACTTTAGTATCTGAGAGATTTACAGACAGAACTGGAAGGGGTTCGATGGAGACATTAGCATCAATGGAGAAATTGCTGTCGAAGCTATTGGATGTGGAATCCAGATAAACATACTCGTCACTGGCCGAATAACCGGAAGGCAAGACAAGGCTTCCACGGCCCCCAATGGATATGTGGGAGACCTTACCAAGGCAAGCAGCAACCAACGTTTTGTTTGGGGCAACACTGTAGTGCCATTGCCCCGGACGCTGACCCTTCACGTACAAAGCGTAAGTCGCACGTGTTATGCGAATTTCGCAGTTCCTTTATATCTGCTGGGATACATTCAAGAATACCGAGATGCTGCAAGAACTTGATAGACGGGTAAGGAGGGGGAAGGAGAATGGACATATCTCTATCATATTTCCTCTGCAGTTCGCCGAATATCCTTCAGGAAGGGATACAAACTGCGTTTTATCATTGGATACCGCTAAGTAGGGTGAGTCCGGCTCGATCACAGTGGAATGCTGGCCATCTAGGTGTCGGGGTATTCCCAGGAATAATCACTCCTTAGTTTCAATAAAAAAAAATGCTTTAATTACCTATGCCTTGTTCCAGATAAAGAGGGGGCAGTGAGAGTGAGTATTCTCGGCGGCGTCCGTGGGTCCGGCGGGCGTGCAGAAAGGTTCCGTGGTCGCTTATTACTCGTCACGTATGGCACTAAACTGCGCACTGCCAACTGGTCTGAGGAGATCGTCCTTAGGAGGCCTAATGACCGGCCTTATATTGTCTTCGATTTAGAAAGTTTTCAAAGGCCAAATATCCAAGAGATTCAAAAAGGGAGGACAAGTTAACTGAAAGATGGGGACTTCGAATATATATGTAATCCTTCTTGAACTTAATTTTAGTGGTGTCGAGTCAAAGATAGAACCGAGCCATTCCTGCCCAGAAGGGGCCTTTAAGAAGAATGCATGAAGTGGAATGGTCCCGTTACCGCGAGCGGAAATTGAAGAAAAAGGTGCGAATTTTGCGATGGCAGCAGACCTATGTTCGGTTCCTCGCCCTTCTCACATTGCCCTCTTTATCCTAATCATAAAATCAACCCACAGGGTCTGTCACCACATTATTCCCTCCCGTGAATGAGATTGACCCGTCACGCAGGACGGTCCACTTTCAAAAATACTCGTAACATGGGAAAAAAAATATATACATACACACGGATATTTACATTGCATCAAACACGAGAGGGCTAAAAGAAGATAACACATTGGAGACAGACGGTTGNTTCAAAATCGCACATACACCTGAGCACCATAGTAGCGTCAGAATAAGCTCGACGTCTCGATGGGGGTGACTTTTATTCCTCTGTTTAAACCACGTGATCACATGTCAAAATACATTTTTTTCGGAATAACCTCCGTTATCCTTATGACGCTCACGGTTCGATAAATTTCTCTTTTTCCCAGAATATCGATATTCTTGAAATAGAATTAGATTCTGTGCAAGTGACTCGCGGCTCGTTGGCGCCCTCCACATACCTACAGGGTCACTGACAGAAAGGGATGCTAATGAGGAAAGATCTCGTATTTTCCCGACGAATCCGATGAAGGAAGTTTTCTCGGGTTTGCTGCCGGGTTACTGCTGCGATGTTGGTAGACGTTTGGAAGCCCTTCCTAGGCTCCATCTTCAGGACGAAGTGCCGAATTGTCACATTTCGGGGGTTTATATAGTGAAAATTCGGTTACTTTCACTATTTTTATTGGTTGCCTCCGTGGTGGCCAATCAGGTGTCTCCTTCCTCCCCCCCTCCTCTTCTGGTCGGTTCCTTTGGTGGCCAATAGCCTTATTTCTCCTGTCGATCTTCTGTAGTACAGGTCTCCGTGTTTTGTTAAGGGAGAAACCTTCGTCTCTATTCATTGTATTTCTTTCAAGTCCAATGTGGATAGACTCTTTGATTAGTCTATCCCAGAATTTGGGAGCATGGCACAGTACCTTTGTGTCGGCAAAGTTTATTTTGTGGCCATTAGTGATGGAGTGTTCTGCCACAGCCGATTTTTCCGGTTGTTTTAATCGAATGTTTATCTCATGCTCCTTTATTCTTGTCGCTATCGTTCTGCATGTTTCTCCTACGTATACTGCCCCGCATTCGCAGGGCGTTTTGTACACTCCGGGGACCCTTAGCTCAAGGGGATCCTTAACTTTTGTGAGGAGATTTCCGAGATGGAGTGGGGGTTTATAAACTGTCCTTATATTGTGCTTTTCTAGTATCCTTCCGATGGTTTTGGATATTTGGCCTGCATATGGGATGCAGGCTGTGGCTGTTGGTTTTTCCCTCTCGATGGTGGTGTTCCACGATGACTTTTGGAGGGCTTTTTCCACTTCCTTGGGACGTTGTCCATTTTGGATGAAGGTCGTCTTGAGATGTTTTAGATTGTCTTTGATACTTTCTGCGTCTGATATAGCGTAAGCTCGGCGTGTGAGTGTGGACATAACTGCCTTCAGTTGTGCTGGGTGGAGATGGCTCCTTCCGTTGAGATAGAGGTCCGTGTGAGTCGGCTTTCTATACACACCATGTCCCAATGAGCCATCTGGCTTCCGTTTTACCAAGATGTCGAGGAAAGGGAGGCAGTGTTTTTTCTCTATCTCCATTTTGAATTTGATTTTTGGATGCCGGTTGTTTAGGTGGTTGAGGAATTCGTTAAGGGTGTCCTTTCCATGGGGCCAGACAGCACTGAGTCTCCTCCCCGGCATTAGAATAACTCCCTCCTATGAAAAAATGGATTGCCCGCAAGGCGATCCACATTTTAACAAAACTTCTTTTTTTTATATATATTTTTATTCCGATCTCCTAGCCGCCCGCCGGCCTCTTTGTGCCTGGCATCCTTATGGGTCGGGGGGGCGAAACAAAAATGAAGCGAGAAGAAATTTTATCCATGTCATTTAGTTCATGTAAGACGGACGAAACGCTTTCGTAATTTCCTGGTTTGATGCGGAACTTTTCACTTTGACCCTGATCACCCCATACCCTAATGATATTATTCCCATTCGTTATCGTTAGGAGGGAACACGGATATTGAAATTCTACCCAAATTCCGTTATGTGACTCCCGCTACCATAACATGATAGTTCGTCCGTCATGTCATCCAGGTATGGACCAGTCGGTGGAGACCATTCACCCTCTTTTTCAATGTAAATTACACTATCCGTATCCCAAGAGATGGCTCTCTTCCCCAATTTCTCAAGGTATTCATACAACACTAAGCGTGCATGTGCCGTGGTATAACACGCGATTGGGATGCTGTGATTTGCCGAAGGTTTTAATCCCTCCCTCCGCGTGGCGTAATTCACAAACAATGCATCTCCCACAGGCAAAATCCCCATCACTTCAACACTGGGATCACACAATATTTTCAACAGGCTTTCAAATTCGTTGACAATTTCTGTTTTTGGTAAATCATCGCGCTGTCCGAATTTACCCCAAAGGGAATTCAACGACAGTTTTGCGATACATCTAAACCCTGCGTTTAACGCTATTTTATCGTGCTCTAATTCGATCCCCTCCCGTTCTTTGAACGAATCTATAAAAGCTTTTCTTTCGGCGGTTGTTTTGTATCGATCAGGCCAGCCGCTTGCCTCCTGTTTTAATTTTAAAAATTTATCAATATAGCCTGCAAACAAACCTCCATCGTTGGCCAATTTATCGTAGGTGGATACATTGTAATGCCATACTTCATGCGTCTTCACTATTTTATAGCCTTTCTGCACAGATTTTTTAATTTAATCTGTTATCCAGGTACCTGTTAGGACTCTTTCCTTCTCGTCTTCGTGAGGACAGCTCTGCTGTACGTTTTCTTCGACGCATGTTCGACAGAGGGGGAATGTGAGTTTCCCATTGAATCGGTACGGTAATACCGGGTGGTATAGGTCTCTCGGCGCTAAAACAGTGCATTTCATTATACCATCGCACATTTCAAGCGGCGGGCATTCATGACCCACGTAAATGACCGGATGCCCAATCGGGTATTTTTTCCACTTATTTACATAAGGGTACAATGAGCAGATATCAATATATTTAATCTTCTCACCGTTTTCTGCCCGATGATACAGTTTGGCCGCGTTCGTTCTCCCACCATAGAAAGCATCTCTTGGATCCATCGGTTTCTTGATGGTCAGTGGGTGCTTCTCGAGAAATTTCCTCATTTTCCTTGAGATAATCTTGAAACTCGCATTCCCAAATCTCAACGAGTTGACAGCCGTCTTTAAGGAGGGTGTTCCTCTTTGCAGTTGTGCTTTCAAAACGCGTTTCCATAGTTTCCGTGTAGTTGTTACAAATCGGCTTATCTCTACCATCGGGAAAGCATTTCTTGCACCCATGGTAAAAGAACCCATGAAATTCATACACGGCGATCACGCCGTTAGCTTCGTGGAGGCCATCTACTTTTCTGCCTGCGAATTTGGCTTCATAACCATTTCCTGCATGCTGAATTTTAACGCCGTTCCTCTTTTCAATTGATACCAACCACATTACAGCAATGCGAGATTGTCTGTCTCTCCATCTGTATCCTCCAGGCGGTACGATACCTATGGTTCCGGCCCATTTNCTCTTCTTTTCTTCTTCAGCCTTCCGTTTCCGCGACATCTCCTCCTCCTCCACAGCTTTTCGCCTCTTCCTGCTCTCCGCCTCTTCTTGCTCTCCGCCTCTTCTTCTTCCATCCTCTTCCTCTTCCGGACCTCATCCTCCACCACCCGTACAGCTTCTTCAACCATCAATGAATATTCGGTCAGAGCTTTGGTTAACTCGTTCACCGGAATTTTCTTCTTCGTCAAAAACTTGACCGTCTCCACGGTATGCTTCAGTGATAGCGCGAACATGACTTCCACTATTTTCGCCGAACTGGACACACACACTAACCACGAATAGTACCGCACAAGATGGTAAAGACAATAACCGCGCCCAACTTCAAATTCATTTTTATATTCAATTTTACCTAAAGTCGTGTTCGTAAGGGCCATCTTCATTGGTTACAACAAAATTAACCTACCCAATAGAATCCCTTCAAACTATACTCACACCATCAAAATAATATTCACACACTCTCCTTGGGTCATTCTGTAATATCTCCTCAGGTTATTACCGGACAAGCTTTCTCTTTTCCTCATCTATTGTAAGTGTCCGGTGGCGACAATATGTCGGGAGATGTTTATACCCTGCACAATACCCTGCCATTAGGCGACTGGAATATTTCGCGTAATGGCCATTAGGCAACTTTCGAGCATCGCGTGGGACAGAGCAAGCAAAACTCTAATGATGTTCAACGCATCAAACAGTCGGGACTTTTCTTCAAATATCCAGATATGCTTGATAGGTTTCTATTCTTAAGAGTTCTAACGAATGATGGGAATGTGCAACCGTTGTGTAAGCAGAGGGAGTTCTATGACCCTGGAGATTTCAAGTGCACGCACAATGAAATCCTATGATTTTCTCTTAAGTTGAAAAGGTAAATGAAACTATCATGCAATTTCATGCGACTGTCTTAGGTTCCACAAAGATAGGGGATTCTCAAAGCTTTGAATGAAAAATCTTTTCCATATCAATGCTTATGCGCAAACCTTTCTTCTTCTTATGAATTTTATTTCGATCGCTTCTGTTATTTCCATGGTGTTTAATAAATTTTTATCGGGATTTGTCAACCAATTCATTATTTCACTGTGTAAAATAGAGTAAAGGGTTTCGTATCTCCTTGTTTTAAAATGCAACTTTATTTAATGATATATTATATCTTTGAGAGAAATAAAGTCAGGCGACTTAGGCGCGAGAATTATCGAATCAAGGAATGATTCTATTACTTCATTATTCGCATTTGAATCCCTGTCACAGTGTGACTTCAGGAACTCAATAAGAGAACTTCTGGATTCGAACTCCTTTTTGAATAGTAGGAGTTTATCTCCGAAAATTTCGTCTTCCGCTTCTTCAAAAGCGTCGGTCAGTTTCAGGTCTCCGTCGCGGTTATCTATTTTCAGCTCTCTCGTCGTGAATATAATCAAATCCTTTAAGTTTTCATTTTGTTCTCGAAAGGTACATACTGCACTTCGATAGGCCCGGAATAGTTCTGGGAGTCCAAAATCACACTTTATAGAGTCAACGGTAAAACGTTTTGTTAACGCTTGGTGATATCGTAAACGTAGTAATCGGTAGACATTTGAGCCATCCTGCTCGTATTGGATGGATATATCGCTAAACCCCGCGACCTTCTGAACGTTAATTCCAAGCGTGAGAATTCGATTGGCTTTTAACGATCTTATAATAATTAATATGATCATCCGCACTTCGTAAAGTATATAATGTAGCTTGTGATTCGACCTCGCCTTATACTGGCCTTTCATGCGACACGATTCCATGATCGCTTTTATATATGTCGTGATGCAATCAATCTTCCAAATAAATCAATAATGTGTCAGTTGATAATAGAGTAGGATTAAACGATGATCGTACACAGACACTATCATGGTAAATCAACGTAAAACAAATATGATCCTTTTCATTACATCTGATCAGGGTTTGCGAACAAGATCTTACACAACGAAGGGCCACTGAATGAATGAATTATTGAGCGTGCATATCGACGCTTTCAACTAACTCGTACATAGCCTTAGGGCGTAATTAACAGATCAGTTAGACTAAGATTTATTTATAGAGTTCTAGGTGAAAGTTTTAAGTACAAATTACGCAACAATCTTTAAATAGTAAGTTACCACCATCGTGACACTCATTCTGTTCTTGATCGTCGAGGGTTCAACACCGTGAGTGATAATGTCTAGTTTTAAAAGATATTCACCGTATATGCGTAAGAAGAACTCCAGAATCAGCGAAGGCGCAACTTACCCACATATATCATCGAGGAATCAGAATAGAGATTTGGAAATCGGTGGAGAGAAATACGATCGTCCAAGGAAATGAAAAAAATTCTACGGAGTCGAGAAAGAATCTTCACCATTGGTCAACCATACTTCGCGGGATGAAAATCAGACATGTGACGATAGCTACCGGGGTAGTAGTGCTAGTATAGGTAAAATTCTACCTCCGCAGCGGTGTGTTTTAGTGATGAGTCGGTGCTACGAATTGAATAAATCAGGATCAAAAAAGATTTTAATCGGTTTAAACCCTGAGGAAGACTTCACGACAACTGTTTTCATCGCAAAGAATGGGAATAATGGAATATACTTCCCAGGGAGTAAGTGGCAAATTCTGCATGCGCAGAATAACCTCCGTTATCCTTATGACGCTCAGGGTCCGAAAAATTTCTCTTTTCCCAGAATATCGAAATATAGTTAGATTTTGTGCATGTATGTTATGCCGACCCCCTTTGAGGAAGGGAATCGACACGACAATGAAAAAAGGGGTTCTTGCCAAGGTGTCGGAGATTGTAAAAGAAAGTCAATCCTTAAACAATGAATAAGAATAAGTTTATTCACTCTACCTTATCCGTGGGAGGGCACTACTCAGCTCCGGGGATGCAGGTCGTGGGGACTTTGGGTGCGGGTGCGGTGCTGGCTGGCGTCGGCGTAGGAGACACTGGTTCTTTCGGGTCTGGTCGTGGCGGGCGCGGTCGCGGTGTAGACTGGCGTGGATTCGGCTCGCGTGCAAAAAAAATGGCTGGATCGACTGACCTGCAGTTAATTGCCTGAAGGGCCTATATACTGCCTTGCCTTACCAGAACGGATTCGGGGTTACTCGGGACTCTATGAGGCAAGGATTAAAGTACAAAAAGGGGGTGAGTGGTGGCCGAGTCCACCAGAAATTGAAAATATGTTTTCGGGGTCTCGGGTACAGCGGAAGGCTGAGGGCCTGGGGAGGGGAAGAACAAAGGGTTGCCGAATGGAATATTCCGCTGCACAATGGTTGCTTAAGGCAACCCCGAGACTATTCTGGGCCGGATTGACGTTGCAGAGATGGTCGAGCTCGTGCAAAGTCCAATCCTTCCGGGACGGTCATCTCCTCGTGCCTCTTACGCATCTGCTAGCCGGGAATGGTGCGGGTTTGGAAGTAAGAGAGGAAGGGGGGTGGAATAGTGATCGAAAGGTGTCTTTTCGATCCCCGGGCTGGGCATTACAGAAATATAGTTAGATTTTGTGCATGTGACGCGCGACTCTTTGGCGCCCCCAAACGTTCCAACCCTATGCAGGGTCAGTGACAGAAAGGATGATGTTCAAGATATTGAAAAATTTCTCTTCTGTTGTACAGGTCTCCACGTTTTGTTAAGGGAGAAACCTTCGTCTCTATTCATTGTATTTCTTTCAAGTCCAATGTGGATAGACTCTTTGATTAGTCTATCCCAGAATTTGGGAGCATGGCACAGTACCTTTGTGTCGGCAAAGTTTATTTTGTGGCCATTAGTGATGGAGTGTTCTGCCACAGCCGATTTTTCCGGTTGTTTTAATCGAATGTTTATCTCATGCTCCTTTATTCTTGTCGCTATCGTTCTGCATGTTTCTCCTACGTATACTGCCCCGCATTCGCAGGGCGTTTTGTACACTCCTTATCATCCTTGGTCGCAGATCCCATGTACCACCACATTCCTATCGCGAATTCGTGGCCATAAATCGCCTTGATCTCGCTCCCCGATGCCTCTATAATGCCACCCAGGACCCATTTCGTTTTTATTAGCCGACCGCGGTTGTATTTCCGTCGGCCGAACGCACTCTCGTCTATCTCCACTGTGTGTCCTGGGCCGCCAATCTGGGAGCTCTCCTCCTGTAGCCACACGCATATCAAATCCCGGAATGCCTGGACGATCTTCCCCACGGTTGCGCGGTGCAGCCCAACTTGCCTCCTAATTACATCTACTGGATATTTATTTATCCATCCTATAAGGACGGCAAGTATTTTTTCCTGGCTTACGTGAAAACGGGAAAAGATACTGCCAGTCGCGATTGAACTTATTCTGCGGCGTTTCCTCCTTCGATCCTTTCTACAAATTCGGGTAGAAACAATTTATTGCACTCACCAAATCACGGGAAAGTTGATCTGGAGTACGATTTTTACTCCTCCAAACATATTCTACGATGTAGGTCTCGAATTTTCCCACTGCCAATCTTCCTATCCTCCTCCTCATATCCCTTTTCATTGTTGACCAAACATTTTCTATATTTTGGGTATGAGTTGTACGGTCCCCCGGCTTCACAAAATGCTGCGAGTGATTCACAGTATCGTGGATGTACCCTAATTCCGACAATTTGGAGTATCCCCTCCACATATCTGTCTTAATAATACTTTCATTTTTCACGTAGCGCCCGATTGCCTCTGTGAGAGTGGCGACATCGCGACGATCAACTACGCACGGGAAAGTCTCCCGGGTATCCCGGTATATTCCACCCAGTACCCATCTCGTTCTTACTTGCCGGCCGCGGTTATACTTCCTCCGACCGAACGCGCTCTCATCTATTTCCACAACATGTCCGGGACCGCCGATCTGGGAACTCTCTTCCTGGAGCCATGCGCAAATCAAATCCCGGAATGCATGGACGATCTTCCCCACGGTTGCGCGGTGTAGACCAACTTGTCTCCTTATTACGTCAACTGAATATCTGTTGATCCAACCGACAAGGACAGCAAGTACATTCTCCGGGCTGCAATGGAAACCGGAGAAAATATTGCCCGTAGTAATAGAGCTGCTTCTGCGGCAATCCTCTTCACGGCATCGGTAAACAGGATTTCTGCCTTTGCCATTACAATGAATACCTCGAAATCTTCCACACTCGCAGGTCTTCTTCCACGGTATGATACCCGTTGAAATAAGAAATTGTATAATTCCCACAACTGAAATGTAGAACTTGAAAGTAGAGATACTCCTACAGAACTCCATGTTTCGCTCACAGTTTACAGTGCAAGAGTGACCAGGTCTTCGTATTCACCCCTCTTTATGTGCGTTTTCTTTGAGGAACATGAATAAGAAATTCCTGTAAAAGCATTAACGAATGTTTGCCCTCGTCAACTCCCTAGCCAGCTTCACAAAGTTTATCTTACCTCCGAAAGAATTCATTTTCCTCGCAGTGAAGAGAAAATCGCAAAACTTAGCTGGTTCAAAATCGCACAAACACCTGAGCACCATAGTAGCGTCAGAATAAGCTCGACGTCCGATTTGGGGTGACTTTTATTCCTCTGTTTAAACCACGTGACCGTATGTCAAAATATATTTTTTTTTCGGAATAACCTCCGGTAACCTTATGACGCTCAGGGTCCGAAAAATTTCTCTTTTCCCAGAATATTGAAATATAGTTAGATTTTGTGCATGTGACGAGCGTCTCTTTGGCGCCCCCAAACGTTCCAACCCTATGCAGGGTCAGTGACAGAAGGGATGATGTTCAGGATATTGAAAAATTTCTCTTTTCCCAGAATATTGATATTCTTGAAATATAATTAGATTTTGTACAAGTGACTCGCGGCTCGTTGGCGCCCTCCACATACCTACAGGGTCACTGACAGAAGGGATGCTAATGAGGTTCACGACCACGAGATGTATTTTCGAAATATACGCGAGTCCCACCCGACCTTTTAGAATACCATAACTTTACATAATATTTCCAACTGACCTCGTGGCCAAATATTTTTCTCGAAAATTTTAAAATTCGGCTCCGTGACGTTGCGGAGGTTTATGCAACGTGTGGGGGAGGGTGATGCCTGGGGGTTGATGCCGGGGTGGGAGGGTCAATGACACCCCCACCCCCTCTATAACGGTAATATTGTTATTCCAACGCAGCTTCTACTGGTTTACATAAGGTGTATATCTATTCGAAATATATTGTAAATTTTAGAAATTAATTAATTACAGTCCACATACAATTCCAAAATATTGCTAACTTAGGAATCTCAGACGATGAGCATGTTACTTGCTATCAAACCATTCCTCATTATTTTCCAGGAAGTGGATTGTTTCATTATCAACTTCGCAGCGAGCTTCCTCAGGTTGCGCATTTATTCGATATGTAATGTAATTTTAACTAAGCACTTACACAAATACATGGAATTATAATCTTGGAAAAACGTATTCTGATAAACATGTTACTTACCATCACCCCAATCTGCATGATTCTCAAGAAAGCGAACCGTTTGGTTCGCCTCCTCCAGCTCCTGCTGTGTTTTCTTAAATTGTGCAGATTTCTCCATCGCCTTCCTTTTTCTTTTAATCCGCTCTTCTTGGCGCCTTGTATCTACACGGTTCAGCATACCCGCGTACACTTGAACAGCGTCGGAATTTTCACTCGCCGTTGTTTCTGTTTCGGCGAGCTGCCTTAGAACTTCTCCCACCAGCTTGAAGATATGGTTCATCACCATCTTATTATTGTACCTTTATTATTAGAAAATGGAAAAGACACAACGCTAGGGCGCAATTCCAGAAAACACACGATAAGGTGGGAACGCACTGAATCGCGCCAACAATCGCAGAAAATATTGCACAAAATCACCAGCGACAGAGACCGATCACGCAAAATCGCGATGTGTGTAGAGCGACCTCACAAAACAGACAACGTCAAGAGGATGTTCACAGAACCACTGATAAGAAAATCGACAAATTTGTTCTTACACCCATTCCCTCCGGAACATTTCCATTGGCTACAACTACAAAACTATCTTAACCAATCGCGGTCATGGAAACTATACCCACGCCACCAAAATAATATTCGGACTCTTTCCATAGGATAAGCGTTCTTAGATAATGCAATACAACACATTCTTCAATACCTCATTAGACCATTACCGGCTAAGATTTCACTTTCCCTTATCTATTTTGTAAACGTGTGTGCGACGACAGTATGTCGGGGGAAGGCAAAACCCAATACAATACTGACGTCATTAGGCGGCTGAAATATTTCGTGTAATGGTCAATTAGGTAACTTTCGAAACTTCGCGTGGGATTGAGTAAGCCAAACTCTAATGGTGGTCAACGCTTCAAACAATCGAGACTTTTCTCTTGAAATAACCAGAAATGGATAATAGCTATCCATTATTTCGAATTCGGTCGGTTGATTTCCTATCCTCCTCCTACTCCTCCCCCTAGGAAAGACCTTTCCATTGGTGGCATCAGGTCGCGAGTACCAAAAGGTAACCATTGTGAAAGCGGAGGCCCGATGAACCTGGAGCGATCGCTTAAAATCACAGAGATTGAAGTCAGAATAATTCGAAATACTTTCCGCGTCACGTATTCTTCAGAGGCATATGTTATGCCGCCCGTTCGTGAAGCGAAGGGTTTAAGCAATACAATAAATAAATGCGTTCTTGCCAAGTGTTTGGGTATTCCCAGAAATAATCACTCCTTAGTTCAATAAAAAACACTTTATTTACCTCGTCTTGCTCTGGATAAAGAGGGGACAGTAAGATGGAGTTTCTTGGCGGCGTCCGTGGGTCCGGCGGGCGTGCAGAAATGTTCGGTCGGCGCGTGTGTTACCCTTCCCGTACGGCACTAATCTGCGCAATGTCGACTAGTCGGAGGAGAACGTTCTCAAGAGGCCTAATGACCGGCCTTATATTGTCTTGGATCTAGAAAGTTCGCAAAGGCTAAATATCCAAGAGATTCAAAAAAGGCGGACAAGTTAACTGAAAGATGGGGACTTCAAATTTATATTTAACCCTTCTTGAACTCAATTTAATGGTTTCGAATCAAAGATAGAACCGAGCCATTCCTGTCCAGAAGGGGCTTTAAGAAGAATGCATGAAGCGGAATGGTCCCGTTACCGCGATCTAAAATTAAAGGAAAAGGTGCGACTTTCGTGATGGCAGCAGACCTGCGTTCGGTGCCTCATCCTTCTCACATTGCCCTGTTTATCCTAGTTAAAAAAATAAAAAAACTCACATGGTCCGTCATTACATTACTCCCTCCCATGGATGAAATGGACCCGTCACGCAAGACGGTCCACTTTCGTAAATAACTAAAAAAAAATACCCGGAACATGGGAAAACAAAAAAATATATAAATGTTATGCCGCCCTTTCGTGAAGCGAAGGGGTTGAGCAACACAATAAATAAAAGGGGTTCTTGCCAGGTGTTGGGGTATTCCCAGGAATAATCACTCCTTAGTTTCAATAAAAAAATGCTTTAATTACCTATGCCTTGTTCCAGATAAAGAGGGGGCAGTGAGAGTGAGTATTCGCGGCGGCGTCCGTGGGTCCGTGGAGAGAGAGAGAGAGAGAGAGAGATGGACCTTCTTCAATTCCCATCCAAGGATCCGGGTGGCTCCGGGCGTTTAGGCTAGTCGGCGAAGGGGGCGGCTTGGGGCACGAGGTGAAGCCACTCGCACGACGATCCCCCCCTGCGAGGGGCTCGCCATAGGTTTCCGGTGGGAGTATCCCCGGCAACCTTGCCAGCAGAAGGGCCGCCGCCCTATTTTCCTCATCCTTGAATTGCACCAGATAGGTGCCCCGATTCCCGGCGTCGACGCCGCCATCCAGCTGTAATACCCTGGAGCGTGAGACCTTTAGGGTGTCAATTATCTCCTCCGCGGACATCTCCGCGGGGACACGATGAAGGACTATCCATGCGGTCATCTGATAGAGGAGAAAGGAAAATGACAGTAAAGGGATAAGGTATAGACGAAGGAGAAATTACGGCATAATGAGGGAAGGGGAGAGGCAACAGGAGGGAAAGGAATTTGTCTAAAAATTTGCTCTTCCCACTGGGGGGGCGCTGGCTTCTGGTGGCACTCGGGCGTAGGCGGTGAGCTCCATCTCCGCGGTTTGCGGGTTCGCTGTTTTTCCCCCGGCGTTCTTCTTCCTCCGGCGGCATCTCCAATATAGACAACTGCCGCGATGATCGCGGCTCCTTCTCCGAGGTGATGCGCGTGGATCTGCACGGACGGCCATTCGCGAGGTTCCTCAAACGTGGCGGCTTCCTTCATCATCTTTCGGAAGGGGGCCTCGGGGATCCCCTCGTCCGGCCGGTGGAGGCCTTGAGCCTCCTTCATCAATTTTAGAAGGTGCTCCTTTGGCGGCGAGAGGGCGTGGAATTCCTCGTGGATCACCCCGAAGAGTTCAGCGGCGGAGGGGAACACTACCGTCCGGTCTGTGGCCTTTTCGGTGGAGGAGAGTTTCGCGGAGGGCGGCAGGTGGTGGCCGTCAGCGTAGGCGGAGCAAGTCGGTGGGAGGGAAAAAACTCCGATCCCCTGCAGGTTGAGTTCTTTGGTGCTCTGGGGGTCTGCCGCTCCGGGGCAGCGTTGAATGACGCGGGTATTTTTCGGAAGGCTATACACCCATTCCGACCCCCAGCGGGCTCGATAAAATACAGGCTCCAATTCCGCGGAGACCCGTACGTCGCACTTCCCCTTTGCGTCGGTCCCCGAGAAGACGGCGTAGAGGCAGGTGGTGCTCGGGTACTCGAGCACCTCTCTCCTGGGGGGGCACACGATGATCGGTCCCTCTTTGCACTCCGCTAGCTGGTCGGCGGGCATTTCAAAATGCCGCCTGTGATCGTCAGAGACGGCCAGATACGGGACCGGCGGGTTTATCCTCGCCACAAGATCGCTATTACCTAACCTCACTGGGAGGGGCAACACCCTGTATAGGCTAAACAGGTCGTCATCGGTCTGGAGGGGGATTTCCACGAACAGCCTCACCTTCCCTGGGAGGACGGCCCTCGTCACTTTGGCGAGTGCATAATAGTCATAAATCCTATCTCGGTCGAGGGAGAGGGGGAACCTAGTTCCTCTGGGGAGTTCTTTGGTGATGGCCTCCAGCGTTCGATGTAGGTCCGCCGGGGATAGGAAGTATGGACTCAATTTCCCGTTCACGGTGGTCTCCCATGCCTGTTTAAAAAGATTTAGGTCCGCCCGCATATGGGCCAAGGCGGCTTCTAAAACCCTCATGCTAGAGTCCACCGAAAAAATGGCGGCCATCCTTGTCATCGTCCCTCTGTGGGATTCCTCGAGCTCGTCGCTGAGGCTTTTAACCTCCGTTATCAAGCCCTTCGTGGTTTTCACCACTTTATCCAGCTCCTTGGAATTCGCCTGCGCTGTAGCGTAGGTGGTGTTAATCACCGTCGCCTGCAGTTTGAGTAGGTGGATTGTGGCCTGCTCCCGTCCCTCCATACTCTCAATGTGCTTATTCAGTTTCTTCAGGTCCTCGTCATCCAAGGTGCCGAAAAGGAACTTGAGGGCCTCTCCTCCGAAATTTAGTAGTCCGCGTTTTGCCCTAGGGCGGTCGTGGATAGAATCCCTCACTTGCCACAGCTCGTCGTAGATGTAGGATGCCCCTGTGTGGAGCACCTTCCCTTCCTTCTCTAGGACGTGGGCGGTCATTTTCCTAAATTCTTCGTCC
>KZ309701.1:32081-59111 GCA_000376725.2 Ladona fulva
AGATTTTGGCTTTCCTTCTTCAGGGAGTCTCTTCTCGCGCAAGCTGTTTCTTCCCTTACTTCTAGCGATTAGACCTCGTTATTCTTTCACGCGCTGCTATCTCGTTTCGGAGCGACGTTGTTTTCTGTTTACAGAATAGGGAAAGACTTTTGCGCGAATGGATATCTGTTTCTATAATAACCAAATAACCTATATGAAGAAAATCTGAATATTCATTACTTGAAATTGCGTACTCAAATAAATTACGTCATTTCATTATCCGTTTTCCTCTTCTACTCACGGTCATCTGTATGATTCTTCGGACAAGTTACTGAAAATAACTAATTAAAATAATTCAAGAGATCGTTTCTTTTCCTTCTTTTAATCGGAAAATAGTCGCATATTCATGTGCATTAAAATGGTCTTTTGTCCTTATTACTGTGCATTATACTTTCACCCATTCTCCAATCAATAGTCGATTTAATTAGAATTATTAATAGCAAATAACTTTATTGTAAGTACGATAAATCAATCCGTTGCTGTCGATCACTGAAACATTTCCGTTCTGGAAGACAATAAAGCAATAAAGCCTATCCTAAAATGTCATTATTTAATCCGATATAAAAAAATGTTTCCCAAGGTACGAAATTTACTTCGTTTCTAAATTCCGAGGCAAATGTCTATAAGGAGACTGATACGACTTTCAACCTACGTCTATGGTTCATGAACAGCAGACTACCCAATGAGGTACAAATATTCTCACAAATAGAAGTAGAAGGGGTACGTAGGAAGATTGTAAAATTCATGAAGGAGGACCAAGGGAATTTCATGCTAAGGAGAAGAAATGCATATTATTTCCAAGTACAGAGGCAACAGGAAATTTGCAATAAAAACTTTTGCGATTTCGTGGTGTGGTCTCCTCATGGAATTATAATTCAGAGGATTGAGCGGGATAGGGAATTTTGGAGGAAGAACATGAGGGGTCAAGAGAAATGTTCTGCCGGGATAGCTCAACGGACAGAGCACCCGACCGGCAATTGGGAGACCCGGGTTCGATTCCAGTGCAATACTGTAAACTGTAATTACAGTGCAATAAATGCACTGTAATTACACTCCTAGGGATGCCTCCTCTAAATGCTTAGAAAATTCCGTAGGGGGCTCTTGGAGATCGCGATAAAACTGCTGATATTGTAATAACACTGCAGAATCGCCTCAGCCATTTGTAATTGTCTTATTTAATTTTAAATGTCGAACGAAAGAAATTTATATTCTGTATCAAACANTTGTACGTTGATTATTTAGAAAGATATCGCTTTGATGCTTCAGATCGTCGTTATCTACCTGAATCCCTAGTAAATACTACCATTATAAATACGTTAACTAAATTAAATGCTTAAATAAAAGCATTAAAAGTTCACATACGTCTTGGGGGCACCCGGGGTACCCGGGTATTGCCACGAGCAGTGACCTGTGTCTTCGTCCACGGCAAGCTCAACCCTGCTTGACTGTCTTGACGCTTAACTGGGTATTTAAGCGTCAGTTCATCAGATCATCATCTCTAGAGATTTCCAGGTAACTTTTACCGTCAACAAATAAGGAGATTAAAGTAATATGTAGGAAGTTCTTATTAGAATTTGAATGTAAAAAAATGTATTGTATAGTATATATAGTCTATAGTAATTGATACTAATTAAGAGAGTCAATTTTCATACATTTTGTGACTGGGAAGTAATTAAAATTGTTAGACTTGACAGGTGGGAGCAATTAGTATTGTAAATTTGCTTTTTTCGTATCTATTGTATACTGATTTTTGTAATTTCGCATCGATATTTTACATGCTCTTGACCATGAGACGCCAGAAAATTATTATCGACCTTAAGTATGTACCATTGATTCGATTCTAGAAGACCCTTAAGGGCGTTCTTTAGCGCATAGAAAAAGCCGTTTTCAGGCCGTTGGGTTTTTCATCTCCATAACAGCATACTGAGAGATTTATGAGCTTTATTTTCACCATTCGACGCTTAAAAGATGTAGCTATGATGCAAACGATGTTCTGTATTCATGTTATGAACCGCATTAGACAAAGAAATTAGGAAACATCAAAATATTCACACTTTTTGCTAAAGTGCTCTTTGGCTGTAAGATGCGATA
The DNA here is from genome assembly GCA_000376725.2 of Ladona fulva. Classification (NCBI taxonomy): domain Eukaryota; kingdom Metazoa; phylum Arthropoda; class Insecta; order Odonata; family Libellulidae; genus Ladona; species Ladona fulva. The sequence goes on from KZ309701.1 coordinate 34,212, forward strand.
GACAGTTAATATTTCGTTTGCCTCATAGTTTTACCCTTTATCCTTCGATTAAAATATTATTCATGTGCGTAATATTTATACATTATGAGTAATCTTGAAAAACGTAGAGGTATGTCCACAGCTTTCTTCGAAGTCTTTCGAGAAAAGCCTCGGAGGGGAAGTGGCGTCTCTGCAGTCGCGCGGATTTCATCTCTTTCCACCGCCTCCTTGCCCCATCACGGCGAGTACGATATCGCCAGAGAGATAACCGTGAGAAATTATCACGCAAGAGTAGGGAATATCAGTTACGCATATGAGATATGGAGAGGAGGATTTTGGCTTTCCTTCATTAGGGAATCTCTTCTCGCGAAAGCTGTTTCTTCCCTTACTTCTAGCGATTACACCTCGTTATTCTTTCACGCGCTGCTATCTCGTTTCGGAGCGACGTTGTTTTTTGATTACAGAATAGGGAAAGACTTTTGCGCGAATGGAAATCCGTTTCTATAATAACCAAATAACTGATATGAAGAAAATCTGAATATTCATTACTTGAAATTGCGTACTCAAATTACGTCATTCGTCATAATTACGTCATAAATTATCCGTTTTCCTCTTCTACTCACGGTCATCGGTATGAATCTTCGGACAAGTTACTGAAAATAGCTAATTAAAATAATTCAAGAGATCGTTTCTTTTCCTTCTTTTAATCGGAAAATAGTCGCATTTTCATGTGCATTAAAATGGTCTGTTGTCCTTATTACTATGTATTATACTTTCACCCATTCTCCAAACAATAGTCGATTTAATTAGAATTATTAATAGCAAATAACTTTATTGTAAGTACGATAAATCAATCCGTTGCTGTCGATCACTGAAACATTTCCGTTCTGGAAGACAATAAAGCAATAAAGCCTATCCTAAAATGTCATTATTTAATCCGATATAAAAAAAAGTTTCCCCATGTACGAAATTTACTTCCTTTCTAAATTCCGAGGCAAATGTCTATAAAGAGACTGATACGACTTTCAACCTACGTCTATGGTTCTGGAACAGCAGACTACCCAATGAGGTACAAATATTCTCACAAATGGAAGTAGAAGGGGTACGCAGGAAGATTGTAAAATTCATGAAGGAGGACCAAGGGAATTTCATGCTAAGGAGAAGAAATGCATATTATTTCCAAGTACAGGGGCAACTGGAAATTTGCAATAAAAATTTTTGCGATTTCGTGGTGTGGTCTCCTCATGGAATTATAATTCAGAGGATTGAGCGAGATAGGGAATTTTGGAGGAAGAACATGAGGGGTCCATTAGAAGTATTCTATTTAAACTTCCTTTTGCCTAAAATTTGTTGTCATAGGGCAGTTACTGGACTTCGTAAGTGAAAGTTTTCTTTCCAACAAATAAAGGTTTGTAATTCTGATTATGTATATATATTTTCATGACGGTCATAATTTGAAATTACCTGACTTCCATTTATTTATTCCATTATTAATAATAATATTCCAATATTTATTTCATTAAAAATCTTACATATGAATTATTGCATACAATACGAAGTAATACATACGGAGTACCCATTTCATTTACAAGAAATTGACGCTTTCATTTAAAATAATGCGCAAAGGTAACAGATAATGGTAACTTTCACTTTTGGCTAATCGAAATATTTCCTTTCCCTACGGTACCGGATCATCTCCTTCAGTTCCGTGGTGCAAACCTCAATAACTTATTGAGAAGCAATAAATGCACTGTAATAACACTCCTAGGGATGCCTCCTCTAAATGCTTAAAAAATTCCGTAGGGGGCTAGATCGCGGTAAAACTGCTGATATTGTAATAACACTGCAGAATCGCCTCGGCCATTTCTAATTGTCTTATTTAATTTTAAATGTCGAACGAAAGAAATTTATATTCTGTATCAAACAAAAATTCAAAAAGCTCTAAATAAATATACATTGTCATACACCCAATAAATTTTATGAATTCTTCTTCTTATCTCATCCAAATATGATTATAATTAAGTCGTCATAGACCAGTGACAATCATATGCATATTAAAAACCTTTCTAAAGATAATTTTTAATAATACTTTACGGGAATGACATTCTTCAGATTACCTTTGCTTCGATTGCTTTCAAAACGTTGCACAGTGTAGAAATAATGCTGAGGTATCGGTAAAATGCATGTTTGCAAGTAAATCTAGCAAAATAACGTCAATAATTGATTGCAAATCGAGCGCGGCAGAACGAAAAATTCTGCATTCAAGATTTCCCAGCGGCGTCTTATCTACATTATCTTTACTCTGGGTTTAGGCCTTTAAACCGATAAGCTTTCCCACCACCAACTTCGCCCAACTTTTTACCCACACCATTCACGCGAGGGGAAGGTTATCTACCTCACTAGCGGACAAATGCTGGAACTAACTGAACCGAAATCGCGTCGCGAATTCAGCTTGTTCTAAAGGGGAGCCTTAATGGTACTTTTTGAAACTCTCAATATAAACTCTTGTAAGCAAGTATACCATTGGAATAATGAGTGTGAAAAATAGCGACACGACTGGGACTCGAACCCAGGACTCCCACTATCCGGGCAGGTATTCTAACCACTGAACTACCGTGCCGCGTCTCTCTCACACTGTTAAGGGAATGCTTTGTGAGCAAGACGGACAGTCTCCACATAGTGGCACAACCTGCCGCCCAAGGTCCTCACAGAGGCAGCTAACACACAAAGCAGGTATTGTTGAGGTTTTTTTCCCCCAAGGAAATCACAAGGATTAAAGGAAAGGAAGGTGTCTTAGTGTGGGAGACCTGGGTTCGAGTCCCAGTCGTGTCGCTATTTTTCACACTTGTTATTCCTTTGGGATTTCCGTAGGTTTTCAACCTACTAAGACACCTTCCTTTCCTTTAATCCAAGTATACTATTGTTAAAGTCCAAATATAAGTATGGAATTTTGACGGTAAAAGTCCACATATACATGAGAGAATATCCATCATTATCAGAATTACAATTTATGTTCAGAAAAGTACGTGACTAGGTACTCTACAGTTACTTGAGACGAACTGTATCGATTTTCTATGAGTGAAAAACCAATATGACCCATATTTGAAGCTTTCAAAAATATTTTCATAATTTTCTGTGCATCTCGACTTATACGAAAACGCTTTGGCAGTAATAATTATAAGATTTGCGTTAAATATATTAAGTTATAACTCATTTAGCCCTAAATACTTGAAAATACACGCTTAGAAATATTTCACCATTATCTTGAAGTCTATAATAGTACTCCTAAGAATGCGTAGGATCAACACACATTTAATATACGAAAGAATCCGAAAATTTAGGAAAATATATGTATTCGTGTACTCGAGACCGTTCGATATGGATTGATGCCTAAACCAATCACAGCGAAACAACTAGAAGAGAAGTCGAAAAATTAGAATCGAAGTTTATAGTGATGGAGAATGAGTTTCACTGATGATGAATAGCCCAACAAGCGAAAAATACTAATTGGTCAAAATTAGTTTTTGTACTCTATACTAAGGGGCTCTAGTACTAACTAATGGAATAAAGACATTGGCAAACCATGACAAGCAAACAATCATTCCTCTTTTGATAATACTTCACTCTAAGAGTATCTATTTTTTTCCCTTCGCGTTTTCTTTTTAATATTTTCCTGCCAACACTGAGAATAAATCTTAACAATGGCGCTTCATGCTCTAAACTTCATCGCATAAACTCTCTACTAAACTGCACACTCTATCTAAGGTTTCTCTAACGCTCCATTTATACGAAAGGCCAAAATTCACGAGCTATACGTACGTTGGAGTTTTCGCTTAAAGAATCAAATCGATATTAGCAGGCGTGACTTCGTGGAAAGCCATTGCAGAAGGATACACTTGGTAAATTTTCCACACTGTATTTATTGGCGACCGGTTTCGTCAGTTGACTTACATCTTCAGGCAAAGGGTAAGATTTTTGCACATCATATATAGGGTGGTTGAGGGGAGGGAAGGAAGGAGGGAGTGGGTGCATCAGGGAAATATTTTGCTCGGTAAGGAAAGAGGGGTGAAGGGTTCAGGCTCTAATCAAAGAATTGTAAAATCGACCATGTTAAAGATACAGAATAGCAATGCAAAAGAGAATGTGGAATGAGGGAGAGGAAAGCTGGCGGATGTCAGATACGGATCACTCTTTTAGATAATATTTAGTAAATTCATAGTCCATTGTTGGCAATTTATTTCAAAGAGTTTAAGCACAGTATCGATTATGACACTTTGAGGAAGAAAGTAACGTAAGTTTGTAACCATTTTGTTACTCTTTTGCCAATTGGGATTCTAGGACCTGGAATGAAAGAGCATTTAGTATTGACGATGAATTAACAGTTGTATGTTTAACTTTTTCTTAATTTGATTTTTCTCAAGTTGGTCATAAATACTACATTATAATTACATGAATGTAATAATACCTGATTCTATGCGAATAGTTATCCGATTTTCGTTTCTTTCTCCAAGAAATCAGACTTAACTCATTACAAGCGGAAAATCAAGAATTTAGTTCTCAGTATCACACCTTGTTACAATCTATGAAAACACGAAATACGGAAAAGGTATTGATTTCTCTACTGTTATACTCCGCCTTTCGGGCTGCATGTATGTACTACGACTCTACTTCCTTAATGGATTACTTACGCGTATTGTCCACCGAAAAAATTAATTTTCGAAATGACTAGTTCTAGCATCTATTTCTCTGATTTTTCTTTCTATATCAGAATAGCCTATGTAACGGGGAGGACTCGTACTATCAGCTACATATTCCAAGTATGCACTTCCTTATTAAGTAACTTAAGAACTTACCAAGTAAATTAAGTCTATGTTTAAATCTTCTAACTTTTAGAGATAGCCATCCTGCGCAATTTCTCTAATGACTGATGGCGTTAGGAATTTCCTATTATAAAATCTACGGAGATGGCCGTGATATTGTAGAAATTCATGATGTTACACAGATATTTACTTTTTCCATAGCAATATTGCTGTGGAATCTAAACCAGTCTTTCGCAAACTTTCCTTAGCTGTCGCACTTTGACTTGGTGAATACATTACAAACGCACACAACTGTTATCGATATAAATCAGAGAGTATTAAGTCCATGAAAGTAATGAATAAACGTGAAAATTTAATAAAAAATTGGAAAACTCCTATGCCGATTCCTGTAAATGAATTCAACAATTAATTATATCGAGCCCAATGTTGCTGTAGTTTGGGAAGAAAAAGAAGAATAGCCCTTGTCCAGCTCCACTCTAAGAGTTCTTTGAAAACAATTTTGGCCGACATCTATACCGTATGAATAAAAGCAACGCTAATAAATAATATTTACGATTTGTAGAATAAAAACGCCGAGACGTTCTACTGCATATCCAACTCCAAAAATGCATTAACCTGTGAATAATTCAAATACTGGTACATTCGCCATCTTCTTCTGAGTGAGTATATTATTATTATACAAAAAAAGAGTAATTTGTCGACCACCCCTCAATATATACAAGGGTGAATAAAAATTTCTGAATTATAAATTGAAGGAAAACTTATCCCCTCAGATATGAAGTTTCCTAACTTTATTATTACACGTGGATGAATGGAATCTAATCATTCTCAGTCATATGTGAATATCTTAATTGCTTCCGCTTCTTATTAGAGCTGAGCTAATTACTCTAGGCAATGTGAAAATATGTATTTTACCAGAGTTAAAAAAGTTAAAAGGAAGTAGTGCAGTACTTTACTACTACTGTATGTATATTCTAGTACCCAAGAATGTACTAAAATTCCCCGGGAGAAGCGTATTTCGTTTGCATATTCTTTGACGAACGCGACTTTCGACACATTTGGATGAGGTTAAGGGGGTTGGCTCTTTTTTAGTTTTGCGGTTTTAGGCCGTTGGAATTTCCCTCGCCATGCGGGCAAACTAATAGATAGGAGATACCTGTTTTCACCTTTCGACGCTTAACAGATGTAGATATAATGTAAATGTCTCCTTGTATACAGGTTGCAAACCACATTTGATGAAAAATAAGGAAACATCAAAATATTGAACATTTGCGCTAAAGTGCTACTTGGCTATAAGATTCAACAGCGAAATCGACTTTGGTTTGTATCCTTCATCTTTGAACTTAATTACCATTCAGTTACAAGAAATTCATACAATATGAGTGATCGGGGATATCGCTGAGCTTCGTTTCTTGAGGGCTTTGGCGGGAAGCTGGTACGGCCTGCTATGGCATCCTCTTCCATATTCCCTCTCCGTTCCCACTTTCGACCACGGCACTCAGAAATTGTCTCCAATATGTAACAGAGGAATGATTACATTATCGCCGTAAGTAAGCAGAACCGGACAAAAGAAAATGGAGAGTTTGGTAATCCAACTTCAGACAATCTCTTCTTCTGCGAAGTGCTTCATCCCTTACTTCTTGGGATTAAACGGCTTTATTCTTTTTCTCGCTATTAGAGAAAGGCTGCCTCGTTTTGGATCAACATTGTTTTTGGAGTACGGAGTAGAAAAATTTGTTGGCAACTATAAATTGATATCATATTTATTTAATTTTCACTAGGACTGAAAAAATCTAGAGTATATTGTTGCCGAAGCACAGGGTGCATGTTACGAATACATTCAAATGATAAGCTCTCCAAACAACTTGAAAAAATGTCTGAAACGTTAGCTGTGGCCGCATAGCGCTTGAGGACGCTAAGAGCGGATTTCAGCACGTTTGGGCAGCTCCATAGGTTCCTCTTCACTCTCATCTGAAGATTCCTCAACTTCATTTGCTTCTTCTTCAGGTAAACCGCAAACGGCTTCTACGTAATCTCGGAATTTTAATCCATTCTGGAAAATCAAAAACAATTAAGAATAAAATACTAAGAAAACTAATTCGCTTTCCATATCATGGCTTACTTCGATCGGCATAATTGTCAACAACAACTCCCACTCATTTGCGCCGGCTCCTTCGTCGGTTGGATCCACCTCCGAGCGGGTCCATCGCTCTCTAGAAGCAACTTTTAATATGCTTCCCAGGAACAGATTCCCAAGCCTGACCTGATCGCTCTGACCGCATCTAAGATCGACCATTTCATAGTATTTTTACTTTCCACATCGCAGATTACAGCTCGTACCAAGCGGATGCGGTATTCTTTTCTCGTCTCGTCGTGTTTGTCGGTAAGAAGCAAACTTTCACATGGCTGAGCTGCAATTTGCCTAAGTTATGCGCTGCACAATTATCCATAGTCAGCAGGACCTGCCGATTCTGTACTTTCATACGGCGATTAAATTTCAAGAGCCACTGTCGGAATGCTATTCCGTCTATCCATGCCTTCTTGTGGTGTGAATAGTCATAGGGCAGCTTAGATTGGTCAATGTGTTTAAAACAGCGTGGGCTCCGGGATTTTCCTATCACCCAAACTCGAAGCTTCTCACTCCTATCCGAATTATAGGTGAGAACAACTGTTAATCTCTGCTTGCAACGTGCGCCTCCATGACATTTTTCTACCTTCATATGTAAGAGCGGTTTGGCAAGAGAGTATAGAACATCCCTGTCTCATCCATGTAGAAAATGTTCCGTGGGTCACACTTTTCCTAGAGGCGCCTGAAATGTAGAAGCCATTCATTTGCATTAGGTTGGTGCACTTTATTACCCTCTCCGCATATCACTTCAGAGGAGATCTCGTGACGTTTCTGGAAACGCCACAACCATCTAGTAGAACAGTTGAAGTCATTAATCCCAAGGTTTGAAGCAATTGAATTTACCTTTTCCTGCAGAATGGGTCCATTCAATGGTATATCCACTAACTGCTTACGTTTAAACCACGTCAACAATTCTTCCTCGGCATCTTGATGACGAGCTAGGCGTAATCGCTTAACTTTGTGTCCTATGCTGCCTGATGCAGTGGATTGCTGTAATTTTTCTCGATTCTTTATTATTGTAGAGAGTGTTGATTTCGAAATACCAAACGAATGAACAATCCGAGTTTTACTACAAGCTCCTCGTTCCACTTCTTCCAAAATCCGGAGCTTTGTTTGGAAATTAATTAATTGCTCATTTTGTGTAAGAAACGCTCCAAATTATGTTAGACTACTGATGAACAGATCCTTTCCTTCACCACAAGAGGAAGACCTCCGACCTGAATAATAGTCGTGAACTCACTGAAAGTCCTCTAACAGACTCGATAACTTCAATTTTGCTTATCGTATCCTCGTTCCCAAGTGACACGATGGTAGTTCTGGAAACTACCATTGTGTCTACTACTACTACTACCGTCCCTAGTAAACATTACCTAGTTCCCTAGTACTCCCGTTGCTTTTATCTGGCACGCAGCAGGATATCTGATGCCTTATGCTAAAATCTTCTTCTATTCACTTTCGGGAGGGTGTGAGAAGAGTTAAGGCATTCGTATCGTAAACGGCAGCGATAAAATTCGTCAACAAACTTCAATTAAGATGGTCATCCGCAGTGTTTTGAGAACACTTCGAGGATGTTTCCGAGTTAGTATTTGTAGTTTAGTAGGATGGTGTTCTCTATAGAATGCAGCACCTCGTAAGCTGTAGTGTGATAGTCTTGATCCCTTCCTAAGAACAGTAAGCGAAATACGACTGATAAAAATAGGAATGCTGTATCATATAGCACTTTGCGGTAAAGGATATATTTCTGACAATCCCTTCCAGGTTATCACTTTTCGATACCATTTGGACTATCCACAATAAATGGCTATCATACACCCAATAATTTTCGGAAAAAATCTTAGCGCGTTGCTGGAAATGGACGGTTCGCTTTAAGCGAGAAATCCTCAGTGCGGGACCGAGATATTTGTTCGAGTTTCGAACTAACCGGTTTTCGTGTTATACGAATAAAACTCCATAAGATGCAATATATACGTACCGGGAGCGCGATTTGGGTTCGTGTTATATCGAAATTCGTGTTAATCGAGCACGTGTTAACGAGGTTTTACTGTATTTTCGTTTAATGGAAGTGCGAAAGGAGAACTTTAAAGTACCGCATTTCACACCTGCCGTTTCTTCTTTTTCGATTAGAATCGAAAATTAAACTAATAAAGGCGCTGTTCTGTTTCTGTCAATCTTCTGTCAATAAGCAATTCCCCGTGGAATAAAAAAAGGTTGAGAATCATTGGCTTCACATAACGAATCTATAGTAAACTGTAGAAGAGAGTTAAAATAGTGAAAAAATATTTTTTTGAGGTTTATTTTTATTCTCTCGGAAATAAAAATGCACGACAGAAAGATACACTCCACCAAATGCTATACTTGTTGATTAAATTATACTCTACAAATCATTCAAGGATGGTTCCGCCGGTAAAGGAGATAGAGAGGAACGTTTTGTAGTGTTTTCCTCCTGCAGATTGAACCGTGAAATTGATTAAATCCCACGAAAGAAACAGGAAAGTGAGGGGCATAATTCATTTTATCTAATCCCGCGTCAGAAACCTTAAAAATCTCTAAAAATACTGTACTTCCTTTACGGAGACGGAAGTAAATAGATTTTTAACATCCAAAGATATCTTGGTGGCTTCATCCGGAAAATTTTACGAGAGCGAAATTTTCGAGAAATCAAGAATTTCCTCATAGCAAATTTCGGATTGAACTACGTAAAATTATTATTCACGCTATCTAAATAAAAACCTAGCCCATGAGTCGTATATAAGATTACAACCAACGCTGATTTGATCGGAGAGATAACTTCATGGCAGTCCATAGAGTCAGGATAGCTGAGAATTCATAGGAAGCTAATTAAACTTTTCTTTCGAAATGAGTAATATTTTTTAACGCTTACTTCTTTGACATATCGTATGAGCCTAATGGGTCCTTCGCTAATTTCTTAATATCATTATCCTTAATGATATACAAATATGCCGACATATCACTATAGGATCTACATCTATATTTACCCTGCAAGCTACCTTTCGGCGTGTGGCAGGGGATGCATGAACCATGACTCTACTTCACTAATCGATTTCTTTCGCGTATCGTTCGCGGAAAAATTTTTGAAACGACTTGTTCAAGCATCTATTTCTCTCATTTTCCCCTCAGAATCAGAACGGCATATGCATAAAAAAGAATGCATAGTAATAAGCTAAATCCTCTAAAAATACACTTTCTTTTAACTTATTATGTAAATTAAGTCTTTGATTATATCTTCTAAATATTTCCATACTGCATCCTGATGAATTTGAATAACACTCACTTATTCCTCGTAACATTTTTTTACGAAACGTACTGCTCTTTGCTGTTATTTTTCTGATTCTCATATATAACACTTTCTGCAAGATCCCATACACTACACGCAAATTCCAGGTGAGGCCTGACCAACGCAACGCAACATCGCTCACGGAGTTTTTCTTTCGCTCCGACCATCTATTCTCACGAATCCGATTTTCTTAACTGATCGTCCACATATATTACGGATGTGAGTACCCCATGGTATTTCTGAGGGTTACTCCGAGATATTTTACTGATTCTACTGTTGATAAAGTTTTCCTTCGGAGACTGTGCAAATAATCATTGGTGTTATTTTTCCTTTCAAAGAAGCTAATTACTAAACATTTGTCTATATTGAGCTCTAATTGCCAATCATCGCACTATGATTAGCTTGCGGTTGGGCTAGGTTTAGATAGGAGAACTATAAGAAGTAAACCACTTGGATATCGTACCAGCGAAGCTACGTTTCGAATTATTGTATTAACCTACAATAGCAAATTCTTACCTTAATTCTGGATCAGGGCCACATCAGTAAATCGAAAAATTATAATACGGAAGGATGGTCTTATTTACATAAATTATCAAACAAACACGCTATTACAATGTCTTGGCGTAGTTTGAATAGTTTTATTATTAAAAAATCACTTTGATGTAAAAATATTTTCAGTTAAAATAATTATCTGTTCCTTCATAATACATACTTCTATTGTATGTATTATGAAGGAACTTTATGCTGTTTTCACTTCGTTTCTCTAATTATCTCTATTATTATTATTTCTCTATAGAGGGATTATTTTACAAAAAGAGTCATTTCCTACATATTTTGCCGCACTGATCCGCCTTTTAAAAGTCCACTATGTAAAAATAAAAGAAACCTCCATTGGAAGCTATTGTGTGTGCAAAAACATACAGCATGGGTGCATATACGTTTGGAAAGGAGATTATATTGTTCGTAGCCCTCTCTCTGCATTTATCGAACGTAAATTAGATATCTATTCACAATTGCTACGCGGCGGATCTCTCTCTCCTAGATTATGGTGATAGATTATGTGATTTTATTTGTATTTCCGCTCCGCCCAGCACTTTACCTGCTTTAACAGTTTGAATTTTGAATTCCGTATTGTCAAACTAAGCTGAACGAAAAAAGGGTTCCGCAGCCCGCTTATATCACCCCTTATCAAACAAACACCCAAGATTTATTAGAATATTTTGATCTAATATACAGAATGCTAGGATTTTGCGAAAATGTTGACATTTTTGAGGAAGTAATACTAAACGACCTGTTCATGTAGTAGTTTGAATAAACACGATTATGCATGATATCGTACTGAAAATTAAAGTATTAAAGGGAAAGAGGTTGCATAAAAGCCGCCCTTGGCTAATTTTGGCTTAGGCAAATTATTAAACACAGTTTACTCGCTAATTAATAGCGACCGACTTGGGATGAAAATAATTATCATTACTCTATATTTTCAAAGTAAACAAAAACTCTCTGAAATAATATTTCATACGTACATTAGAAATTCGATACCCCGAATGATCATCACAATATTCCTTAATTTGAGATTATTCTGAGGTCACGATTGAGATAGAGAAGAAGTTTAAATTGAAATTCCGAAATATTGCGGAAGATAGTAATTCGGAAAGTAAAGAATGAGAAAAATGAAAGGGAAATGGATTTTGAATTAGTTCTCAAAGGTCAGAATGCCTCTCTAAGGTCAGAGAACCAAATATAAGGTAGTTGCAGATTTTAGGAACACATACAAGGATTTTTAAAAACATGTACGACGCGAACAGCTGAAAAGCGATTTTCAAGAATATTCCATAGCCAAATAACTCCAAATTGTCATTGAATAATGACACGTCCCAGTCGTGTCTCTATTTTTCACACTTGTTATTCCTTTGGGATTTTCCGTAGGTTTTTAATCTACTAAGACACCTTCCTTTCCTTTAATCCTTGTCATTGAATAATTTTCGGTTATTCGTACAGATCGAATGGAGTTGAGAAACTGTTAAGATTACAACTCCGAAGTCAAGGCAGGATAGGGAGATCGGCAACTGAAGAACTTAGAGGACGAAATACGGATTTGGTTGAGGACAATGGAGAAATTCTGTCGCGATTCAAAAGAGCGCGCTCGTGGATGGTTAGAAAACCGAAGGAAAGAAGTACCCCCAAATTTTAGCTACGGAAACAAGGTTTGTAAAATAAAGAGCTACGTAGGCCAACAGCAGGAATTGGAACTTAATTATACATAAATGCGTAAGGAAAAAAGAGGGACAAAAGCTGAAACGAAGTAGGGAAATAAAGATTGCCTTCCGAGTTCCAGAGTTGGACGGTTTTAGGAAAATTTCTCCGGATTCAAGAAGGAAAAATCGGAAACGCAAGTTAGCGAAAATTCACTAGGCTGAATGAAAATGAGAAATGCTAACAGAGTACTTCTACTTTCAATACAACTCTCGCTGCGGAATTCGCAAGGCTATTATACCCAAGTGTAAATACCTCTGGAGGACGGTTGAAAGAAGGTTTTCCCGGGCGGGGCGAGCGGATTTGGAATCGTCTGCTTCGGTATCGACGACCGCTTGGTGTCAGAAGTCGGCAGAAAGTGCTATCATGGATCGATAGGCTGCCAACAGGTGAGAGAAGTTGGCAGGAGGGCACAGCGAGGACGTGAGTTCTCTTCGAGGTCGGCCTACTGAATGAGAGAGGGACCTACCAGTTTGTGAACACTCGCGAGGCTGTCGAAAACAAGTGACGCCAACGATGCGCAGCGGTGCCGAGGGTGGCCGAAGAGGAACGTCTACAGCCGAGTGCAAAATGAATCAGTAGGGATGTTGGTGTTGCAGATAGGGCCAGAAGGGTGAGTGGTCTGAATAGGGATTTGGTGAGTGGAAGGGCAAAGCGGAAGAGTATCGGGAGCGGGAAAAGACGGATGTACTAAGAAAGAGATGAAGTGAATGAAAGCAAGAAAGGGAAATGAAGAGGGATGTACAACAAAATTGAGAGAAAGAGGAAGGAAGAAAGAAGTCGATGAAGAGGATGGTAGAAGATTTGGGGAGGGAAAGAATAACGACTTCGTTTCGCTAAGAAATGTACGTCATAAAGTTCTCCTCTTCTCTATTCGACGAAACTTTTTTCTTATTAGACGATTGACTTTAAAATGAGACTTTTCCTTTGAAGGTTTTTGAAGTTAAAAATGTGCTGTAGTATCTAAAATTGTATAGTGGCGGGATAAATTAACGCAAAATTTTACGAGTGCCAGAAGTTGTATTCTCGGGAACAACTAGAAACAGCACTTAATACGACGGACCGGCTGAAAATTCCTCTCTTTCGAAATCTTCTTTTTAAATCCTTCGCGAAATCGCTCGGGGTGTTCATCTTATTCCTTTCGGAATTTCTCACATATAGCAGATAGTAAACATATTTATAGAACGATTGGTATATACCTTTTAATTTCTATCTAACTTTAATATACGCTGATNCAGTATTAACTCAATGATAGTTTACTATCATTGAGTTAATACTGTCATTATAGTTTACTATCATTGAGTTAACATCAGCTACGAATTATTCGGTCCACCGTTTCTGAAATCAACGTATAAAATTTCAATAAGTTAAACGTGATTTCTAGATTATTTTCTTACGATCGGTATCTGCATTTATATAGATATAGCAATATTTATGAATCTTACAATACCTTCTTTTTTTATAGAATTGAGGAGGAGAATTCGTCCTTTCTTTCCGCTAGCTCTTTGCCAGAGGTTGATTTCACTTCTTCCTCATCATTGGGTCCGATTGGGTTTGTTCTCTTGTTACTTTATTTTTACTTCTTTATAATAGAAAGGAAACCATTACACTTCCTGTTATTTATTGTCTCCCCGTTTATCCTACAAATCATCTTAGTAGAGGAATCTATCTCTATTGTGGACTTTTTCCGATATTTATAGCGGTACTTTTCCTGAGACAGAAAGGCAAAAGAAAAAACTAAAATCATCAGCAAGAAGGAAGAAAAGGACCGTTCCCTTGGGGTTACTAAACTGGAGATTAAGCAGGAGGTATACTTTGATTGATATGAATGAAGGATTTGATATGTAACAAGTAAATCGTATATTGCGTGGGATGATGAAGTAATGAGCATATTTACGTGTCAACTGTACGTGAAAACTCTTCGATTACTGAATAGCAATGTTGATATTATTTTAGGGAACGATTAGCAGAAAATTCAGGAAAATCTCACCAGACTTCTACAGTCGATGCTAGCAGCGGTTTTGCCGTGTAACCATCAACGTAATTTTGATGTTTAAGATTTCTTAATCAAATCAGATGAGTAGTTACAAAACAGTAATATAATCTGATATCTTTCAGGTCTTCTACCGATGATAGAAATCCGATGCTAGGATATGTTGAATGTTCAGTCGATGAAAATTTCGCGCCAAATAAGTAAGGAAATATATATAGGGTATTTTTGAATTATTTATTAAACGTACAATTTCATTTCGTTGAATAAGAAAAGAAACACAATTTCCGTTACAGACAAGTTGAAGATCTTATTGTTGAAACTGACTGTAGGCGTCTCGAAGACGATGTTGAACTAATATCTGGACGATTCATTGTTGATGGCCAGCATTTGGTGCGGGCATTGAGAGCTCATGACTTCCATAGATTTGACTGTCAGAAAAGCAATAATGGATATATGAAACTGGTTTCCTCTAGCAGCAAGTCCCTCGTTTGGAGTATGACATTTAAATGCCCGTATTGCCACCAACTGGAAATCGTCACCAGTGAACCGATGCCCGTTCTTCCTAAAAATTGTACTAGAAATACATCTACTGTAGAGTTAACTCTCGCAGAGCAAGCAGTTTGGGGCTTCACATCAATAGGATCTGGACAAAGGAATATGGAAGAAGTATTTTCATCCATGAATATTGTAACCACTGTGCGAAAAATCATTTCGGAAAACCGAGCAACGTTTAGGAAATGTAAGTTTTTCATAGCCTATGCAAATAGGTTTTACTCTCTAAGGATTTCAGATGGTTTTAAGTGAATCCTTCGCTGTAGTTCTGTGTCAGTGGAAAGTGTAATCCAGTTAAGGTTATTAAAAATTGTTTCTTCTCAGGTCTGGAAGGACGTACTATTGAATTCCATGGAGCAAGCTGGAATTGAGGAGAAGAAACTAGCGATTGAAAGGGGTGATGTCACGACAAATGGTACACCTTTCATCACAGTGATTGCTGATGGTGGTTGGTCGCATCGGAGCCACGGACATCGCTACACGGCGAATTCAGGTGTTGCTTGCATCATAGGCCAGAAGACCAAAAAATTACTTCATATCGAAGTCTGAAATAAATATTGCTCAATGTGTGTGTGGCGAGAAAAGCGGGGTATCTCTGCTGGCCATAACAATTGTTTTAAAAATTGGAATGGTTCCTCACCAGCAATGGAGGCTGATATGATTGTGCAGGCCTTCAATTCGAGTAGGGAAATACATGGACTGGAGTACAGAAAAAATTGCTCACGGTGATTCCAGCGTCCACCTGAAGATTACATAAATGGTTCCCTATGGGCGATCCGTAGAAAAAATTGAATTCGCTAATCATATCATAAAAAGTTATACGAAGAGAATTTTCAAACTCAGAGCTAGTGGTAGTAATGAAAAAAGAATTCTTACTAATTTTACAATCAAACGGCTGAAAAACGCAGCTCGTAGAGCAAGCGCTCATTATAGTAAAGAAAAGAACGTGGAAGATTCGAAGGCTGACTTAAAGAATAGCCCTTTCCACATATTAGGATGCCACTTAAATTGCAGAACCTATTACTGTAGCAATGTTGGCGAAGGCAACTGACTGGAAGGGATGAAGCTAGATATGGCCAATAAGATCCTTGAGGCACTGAAGCCTGTGATTTTGAAGGAGAATCAGTTGTGGAAAAATGAGAAAAGCAACCTTGCCGAAAATTATGTGTCTAGTGGCTAAATTCACCGGTGGAAAGCAAGTAAATAGAGGTAAAAGGGGTTCTTTTACATACCGTGCACGAGCAGCAGCATTGGATTTTTAGTATGGTCCAATGTGGCATTATGATGCGATGGGATCGATGCTCGGAAGAAGTCCTGCTGCTCTTGTGAAAAGAATTGATATTAGAAGAACTAAAATGGTAAATTCGTGCCGGAGATCTCTTCACAACATCAAAACTTCGAAACCTGCTGTACCGTTACCAAAGGGTAATGAACAACTTAAGTCTCATCTTGAAATGGAAATTTAGCCCCTTTACTTGGGTGAGGTCAGTCAGGTAAAGCCCAGCGGGTGGTAAATCTTGCCCATTTTTAACTTATAAGCAATGTAGGAACGCATGATATACATGCTTGAATTTAGACTAAGAAATGAAGGAGAAAAGTCAGGTGCTCTGACCTCTAAGCTACCACGACAGAACGATCTCTCCTTCAGTTTCATGCGCTATGACCCGGGTTCGATTCCCGGCTACGGCAGACTTTTTCTCCTTTATTTCTTAGTCTCATTCTTAACTTGTTTTCGTTTTTAGTGTCTCATCTTAAATTCCTTAGGAATAGGATGGCTTCCTATAGGTCTGTCCTTATGGCTCGCGAAAGGAGGATGGAAACTGACCCCCTGTGGGTACGGGTCAGCCGCCTTGAGAGGGCTGTGGGGGAGCGAAGNTTTGGCATTTTATATCTTTTGAAATAAACATAAGATATACACGAAACTTTGTGCCTTATAACTACTCTATACAAATTTTTTGAATAAAAAGTTTCATTTTCTTAATGCCGTCCGTGAGTTTAAAAATTGAGTGCAATTGTTGTGATTTTCGTTATGACACCGAAAATAGTATATTCAGCACACATTTACAAAAATAGACTATATCTCAGCAAATATTTAATCGATGGATGTAAAACTTGGGAAGTATTCATAGAGGATATGAAGTTATGTTCACACAAAATATCATTGAAATCGGTGATTGTCGAGCGGGGACCGTTGGTCCACTTGACATGGAATGGCCCATGGAGGATTTGAAGGCTGACTTAAAGAATAGCCCTTTCCACATATTAGGTTGCCACATAAATTGCAGAACCTATTTCTGTAGCAGTGTTGGCGAAGGCAACTTACTGGAAGGGATGAAGCTAGATGTGGCCAATAAGATCCTTGAGGCACTGAAGCCTGTGATTTTGAAGGCGAATCAGTTGTGGAAAAATGAGACAAGCAACCTTGCCTAAAATTATGTGTCTAGTGGCTAAATTCACCGGTGGAAAGCAAGTAAATAGAGGTAAAAGAGGTTCTTTTACATACCGTGCACGAGCAGCTGCATTGGATTTTCAGCATGGTCCAATGTGGCATTATAATACGATGATGTCTGTGCTCGGAAGAAGTCCTGCTGCTCTTGTGAAAAGAATTGGTATTATAAGAACTAAAAAGGTAAATTCGTGCCGGAGATCTGTTCACAGCATCAAAGCTTCGAAACCTGCTGAACCAGTACAAAAGGGCAATGAACAACTAAGAGGAGCAGAAGACTATGGCGATCTTTGCCAGAAGCTGGACATGTCTGATGAGGATTTCGATGTAGTAACCAATTCTTTTCTTACAGCCCTATCCTTGAGCTGCGAGGGAAAGAAAGCCCTAGAAATTGCCACCCGCGGTCAAAAGGAAAATGAACTGTGGTTAAATGAAAGAAGGAAGAGACTAACAGCATCAAATTTTATTTTGGTTTAATTTGTAAGAGAAGAAAGAAATCATTGTGGGCTCTCGTAGTAAAATCTATGCTGTACGGCAAATTTCAAACGGAGGCAATGACGTACGGCGAAATGTATGAGTCAACGGCCATAAAATGTTTCCAGATGGCAGAAAATCGTCAGGTCCACCAATGTGGTCTCTTCGTGGAGATAGAGCATGATTTCTTAGCAGCGTCTCCTGATGGTTTGGTACAAGATGATGCTATAATAGAAGTAAAATGTCCAAAATCTGCCGAGTCCTTGACCATTGCAGAAGCAATAGGTAAATGTAAGAAGTTTTGCTTAGGAGTAAATAAACACTCCAACGATGTCGAGCTAAAGAGGAACCATAATTACTTATATCAGGTACATCTCTTTTGTACACGTTATTAATTCCTTTTACCTCACTCTTTAGGTTGTAAAAAATCCTAAGTGATGTCTAATTTGCATTTCCAGGAACAAGGGCAAGTACGTATAGGGAGGAAGAAGAAATGTTACTTCGTTGTTTGGACGAAGAAGGAAACACATATTAAGGAAATTGAGCGGGATGATACTGGTCCGAAAAAATGGAGAAAAAACTGATAGCTTTGTCTATGTCTATGTTTTTACCCTGCAAGCCGCCTTTCGGCGTGTGGCAGGGGGTGCATGCACCATGACTCTATTTCCTTAATCGATTATTTTCGCGTATCGTTCGTGGAAAGAAAGAGTTCTTGAATCTATTCGTTCTGGCATCTATTTTTCTGATCTTTCTCGCATTATCGGAACGGCCTATGTAGCATGGTGATCGCATTATATCCGCTACATCATCTCTAAACGTGCTTTCTCTGAATTTATCCAGTAAATTGATCCTTTGTTGGACTCTTCTAACTTCCAATGATTCCCATTTTGCGTCCTGTAGCATCTGAGTGACGCTCACTGATTTATCGTAGCAATTCTTTACAAAACGTATCGCCTTTCGCTGCACCTTTTCTAATTCTTTAATACAACACTTATCGGCAGGGTCCCATACACTACACGCATACTCAAGATGAGGTCTGACTAACGCAAGATAACATCGCTCGCGAACTTTTTCGTCGCTCCGACCGACTATTCTCTTTACGAAGCCGAGTTTTTTAAGTGCTTTTCCGCATATATTATGGATGTGAGTACTCCATGTTAAGTTATTCGTGAGAGTTACTCCAAGATATTTCACTGACTCTACTGTTAATAAGTTTATCCCACGGAGACTGTACGGATAATCTTTAATAATAGATTTTCTTTCGAAGAAGTTAACTACTGAACATTTGTCTACATTTAGCTCTAATTGCCAATCATCGCACCATTTCATAATGTTATCTAAATCATTCGACAGGGTTAGTCTATCCTCTTTACTCTCTATTTCCCTGTAAATTACCGTATCGTCTGCAAATATCCTAACTTTACTATCAATAAGATTGCTGAGGTCGTTAATGTATACTAAAAATAGTAACGGTCCGATTACACTACCCTGCGGGACGCCCGAGGTCACCTTTACCACGTTAGAACTAATACCGTCCAGCACTACGCGTTGCTCTCTATCGGAGAGAAAGTCCTTTATCCAATTTATTACCTCTGCATTGATTCCTGCAACTTTTAATTTGTACAATAATTTATGATGAGGGACCTTATCGAATGCCTTCCGAAAATCTAAAAATACCGCGTCGACTTGCCTTTTATTTTCGGCAGATTTTAGGATATCGTGTACTAATAATGCCAGTTGAGACTCACAAGATCGAGTCTTACGAAAACCGTGTTGATTCCTAACTATGAAATTTGACGTTTCGAGAAAGCCCATTAAAGAACTAGCAATTATGTGCTCCATTATTTTTCCGCTCAATGATGTTAGAGAGATAGGCCGATAATTCGCTGGATCCTCCTTAACGCCGCTTTTAAATATTGGAGTGACGTTCGCAATTTTCCAATCAGTCGGGACTTTACCTTCACTCATTGACTTATTAAATATTATTTTAAGAAAAGGTGCTACATTTTCCGCAACCTCCTTGAATACCCGAGCTGGTATGTCTTCAGGACCAGGAGCTTTATTAGGTTTAATCTGTCGCAGTAGATTAATGATGCCGTCTTCCCTAAAGATGATATTCGACATCGCTTCAGGCCTATCAACTTCCGGTAGGTTATCTGATGTACTATTAGAAGTGAAAACGCTTCGGAAGAAATCATTTAAAATATTCGCTTTACCCTTAGCATCGTTGATTAAATTACCGCTATTATCTTTCAACGAACTTACAGTTTGCTCTTTACCTTGGACCTCACGTACGTATGACCAGAAAGCTTTTGGGTCCTCGTCTAAGTATTCGCATAAAACCTTCTTTTTAAATTGACGCAGGGCATCTCGCATTGTTCGTTTTGTCACCGATTTTGCTTCTTTATATTCGCTCTTTACTTGATTTGTGTCGACACTGTTGGGTAGCCTCGCAGCGGCTTTTAATTTAGAATACAAACGCCTTTCTTTTTTTAGAGCTTTCCTTGTCTCTTTATTATACCATCAGGGTTCCTTGGTTTGATTTGAAAGTTTCGAGGGAAAGCATTTGTTAATAAGGTTGCGCATTGTCCTGACAAAGAGATTCCAAGTGTCTTCGGTATTTAAACAAATCGTTTGCGTTTCATACAATGGAAAATCAGATATGAGTTGATTGCGGAATCCCTCAAAATCAGCATTCGAATAGAGATACACTTTGCGCTTCGGTTTCCTGTGTTTTACTAAGTTAACGTCGAAATCTATAACTATGGCTCTATGGTCGGACATTCCATCGGAAATTGAGGTGTTTGATATTCTCTCGGGCGTATTGGTAAGAAAAAGATCTAATATGTTTCCTTCCCTGGTAGGCTCTTTAATTGTCTGATTTAACGAATTTTTTGCATTATATTCAATAAGGTTCTGCAAGAGTCGCTATCTTGGGCTCCTTTCTTAACTACATGGTTCAGCCAATCGATATCCGGAAGATTAAAATCCCCTCCAATTAAAGTTACGCTGTTGTTATTTTTCCGCGAATAAAAGTTAATTTCTTCGTTGAGGCTACGCAAAACCTGACGCGAAGAGCTTGGCGGTCGGCAGGAGGCATATAAATTTACATTCGGCTTATTGGTTTGACTAATAGTTTGACCAGACACTCTCTATCTAACCGTTTGGGTACGTATGTGAATTACTCCGTAGAAAAATTTTAACCGCTATAAATTCTCCACCATCCATTTTTTTCTGACGGTCCTTACGATACATCTTAAAATCTTTCTGGAATACTTCGTATTCGACGCTTAATAATAACGCTAAAAATTGCGCTGATCTATGCATAAGATATGGTAGACTCTCGAAATGCCTAGAATTGATTGTAGTTTCACATACTTTTAAGTAGACCATTACATTTATCAAATGACAAATTTTGAAGATTAGGAGGATTATAGTTAACTCTCCGTATAAACTTATCTGATATTGAATCTTTGTGGATCTACAATCAGAACTACTTTTTCAGCCAATGTTATCATAGAAATCTCTTTTGCATATTATTGTGGTTCCTTTTTTATACATCAGGTATATTCTCCAACAATATCTTTATTAAACAAAGATTGCTTTTTATTGGATCCGATAGAAGTTAAATATCAATTAAGAAATGGCGATGGTATGATCGCATTCATTTTGTTTCCTTTCCTTTTTTCCACCAACGGCAGTAATATTTGAGAGGCGTTCCTTCTAAACTATGATATTCGCTATTTTCTTTATGACTTTAAGTATGGCTTTCCATGAAGGAGATGGAATGGTAAGAAGCCCTTGTGTTATGGATTTTATATTTATTGATGTAAATGCAGGTTACGAAATATAATGAAGATTGTATTATGTTATAATTTGATACAATGAAGATTGTATTATGTTATAATTTGATATAATGAAGATTGTATTATGTTATAATTTGATTTTGAGAGAAAATTGAAGTCAGAGAAAGTAGAAGATCAATAACCCCTCATCAAATTGCTAGTAACTTATTTTTTGTTCATAATTTCCGTTAGATGTGACATTTTTGTATTTTGCACACATAAGCATTAAAATCTCAAAATTCTTTCAAACATGAAATGTTGTCTTAATGAGGTGCCTAATTTTGCGTACAATTAATATTTCATCTCCAAGATTTATCGACTGAAGAGCTAAGTTTTTAATTTGAGTCTATTTTCAATCCCTCATAATTCTTTATATCGTAGCTTCGAATGATTCAAGGACTTTTTACTTGTTTTACTTTCATCTAACATTTTCTGCGCGTTTGTGTGTTTAAAAGAAGATTTCAAATGTTAATTTTATAATGAGGATTTTTTTATCGACGAAATTACTCATTGTTGAAAATGAAAGCATAGGTATATTTGAGACTCCGGAAATGTAAAACCAAACATTTAGAAAATTTTAAGTACCACGAAGCTTTTGAATTATAGTTAATCTCCTATTCATATATGCGATGTGTTATTCAGCAATCAAGTTAAATAATGATTTAGAAATTTTCCTCTAATGTTCATATATACTTCATATCACAATCAGACGTAACTTAGGACTTAAAATAACCAAATAATGAATGAAATTATGTAGGTCTTATCAGGACCTCAGTCAGGGGCGCCACGGTGTTCAACGCCTCAACTGCGATGGCAAGGTCGGGTCGATTGCGTTTCCGCGATAGTTTAGCCAGGTGTCCCTAGATGTCACGACTTGTCTCTTCTTAGCAAAGCTCTGAAAACTCAGATTTTCATATATTTAGCTAAGACGTAGAAAGGGATCGCGATAATGTCGATGCCCAGTATAAATCGGTCACAGTTTCTCACAAAAGTAAATGTTTGATATCACTTAAGTTGGCAATATATGAAAAGAAAGCTCTTCAAAAATCAACATCCAGCATTAATCGAAAATCGAAAATGTAAGGTTTAAATATGATATTCCATTCATACCTNGGTCAGTGAGGGAAAAAATATTATAATATAAAGATGTATGGTACTTAACGCCCGCTCGGATTCACAGCTTCGTGGATCTCCTTTGCACACTTCCGAAATAAAAGCACTCACCACTACGGAAAATTCACTTAACTTTAAACGAAGCACTAAATAAGAATAAATATTCTGCACTAAACGTGCGATACGCCTTACGGCGGTTCGCGGGGTATTTATGTAAATGTAAACGGAGATAAACTATAAAATAACATAGGAAAGATTTAAAACTAGAGGGTAGAAGCAGGTAGTACGTCTGCGGCTGTGACTCAGCAGGTGCTCTCAGGAGAGACAGAAGGCACGTCTGTCGCCTGTGACAGCTAGGTCAGAAGTGTTTTTACTTTTGCCTGAAATAATAGATCCGCGAAGATGTCGAAGTATGCTCATAAGAGATCCTAGTAGTGAAAGTATTTAATGGATACCTATAAATGACAGTGATTGTCAGAGTATGAAGATTATTTTATATTTTATTTCAATAAAACCTTGATTGTGTAATATTTTTCGCTTTACCATAAAATAATAACTACAAGGTTATCTTATTTCTTCCCACGTATTGAAATACATGAATTTAATGAGTGAATGATGCGTTTTCTTAGTCCATTATCAGAAACTTGTGAGTTAATACCTCCAGTAAGGAGACGCAAGTTCTGTAACAAAAAATATATGTTCTTCCGAAAAATAACTAGTTTCCGAATAAACCCAGCCGTATCTCCCATCTAGCATGCTTCACGGTGTCGGGACGATTCACATGCGATTAACCAAGGCTTCCGTGAAAAGACTCCATTAAGGAAACCCAGTTATCAGTTACCAAACGATATTGTACGTATCTCATGGCATCAAACTCTCTCCCGAGCTCTTCGAACCCCCACTCCCTGCCTGCCTGCCGTGTGACGATAGGAGAAAGGGCGTACAAAATGTGTAAGAATGCGAAATTTCTGAAAATCATTCGATTCCAGTTGAACTATCTATGGAACGAGAGAGAATCAGTTCTTCCTCACAAAAAATCGAGTACTGAGGGTTTTTTTGTGTTTAATATCAACATTTTTATATTTGCAGTGGAAGATAGGTTTGGGAAACGATAAACGAGCAAGGAGAAACCCAAAACAGTGAATAAAATGAAAAAAAGCAAGTGTTACGGGAAATGAATGCCTGAGGGAACCCGCTGACAGCAGGTGCTCTGTGGTAGGTATCGTTCGTAAGGGAAGATATGAATAAATAGCAGAAGAGTTTTGAGAAGAATGGTATGGCCTTTGAATGGTAGAGGTCTGTAGTGCACAGCAAATGCGGTGATATTCAGAGATCCGACGAAGACCGAAAATTATTGCAGTATGCATCTAAATATGCAACTAAAATATGCATGGATGCATATTTTAGCTCCCGCAAGTCTTTGAGGGTTTCCCTGCCTCGAAGCAGTTCTTCCTTCCAACTAAATTTCTCTCAGAATCATTGCAAGTGAATACAACGTAGAAGCCGAAAATGGAAAAGACATTTGAGGTAATCAAAATCGATGCTGTAGGATCGCACATTCCTCAAGACTGATAATGTGAGTTTTCTCAAGCCGCTGCCGTTCTCTGAGGGAATCGTAACGTTGCCTCCGCCGCCGTCTTGCCGCCACGGTCGAGGCGGCGTTGCAAAATATGATTTGATCTCTTAAAACATTCTCCTGAGCAAACCATACATTCATCTAGAAATACCAAAGTTGCTGTGTGTTTAGAAAAAATAGTTCTTCAACATGACTACCTCGAAATTTTTTATAAATTTTTTGTAAGAAAATTATTTTTCAGAAAACTGGCAAGAATGTAAAGTAAATTTTTTTCTTTGCATAGCGAAAATTATATGGTTTTCTAATGTACAAAACATTTTGCAGATTGAAAATTGGATGAACCGTTCAAAGTTGAGTTTTATTGTAAATTTTACCCTAGTGGTGCTGCCATCTGTTGAATTTAAATCGTAACTTTTGCCGGGA
>KZ309702.1:3949-21299 GCA_000376725.2 Ladona fulva
GTCGGCGATTTCGTCACTCCTGCTGCTCGATTTGATCATGTCCACATTGACATCATAGGTCCATTGCCGTACGCACGAGGGCAGAGGTATTGCCTCACGTGCGTGGACAGGTTTTCCAGATGGCCAGAGGCGTTCCCCATTGAGGACATCACGGCGGAGACCATCGCGCGAGCTTTCGTGGCTGGTTGGATTTCGAGATTCGGGCCGCCCCTCAACGTTACGACCGACCAGGGACGCCAGTTCGAGTCGGAAGTTTTCAGAGAGCTAGCGCGGATGACTGGCATGAATCACATCCGGACCACGGCATACCATCCCGCAGCAAACGGCTTAGTTGAGCGGTTCCACCGCCAACTAAAGGCCGCCATCATGTGCCACGAGAACGACAGCTGGTTGGACGCTCTACCGATTGTTCAGCTTGGGATCCGTGCTGCGTGGAAAGAGAAAGTTAAGGCAACAGCGGCGGAATTGGTGTATGGACAACCTATCCGCCTGCCCGGCGAATTCCTCGTCAAGTCGGATGCCGCAGACTCCACCACTTTCGCGTTGACGCTTCGTGAGCGGATGCAGCATGCAGTGGCTACAGGCTGCAAGCCTGTAGCCACTGCCCATCACACGCCGAGGAAGGTTTTTCTGCATCGGAACCTGATGACTTCTTCCCATGTCTTCATTAGAAATGATGCCGTGAGACGACCTTTGCAGCCTCCCTATGATGGACCTTTCGAGGTCGTCAGCCGGACGGAAAAAAACATTCGTAATTCGAAGCAAGGGCAGAGAGGTTCGAGTCTCCATAGATAGGCTCAAACCGGCGTATTTCACATCCGAAGACAGCCCACCAGCAGAAAACGAAAGACAAACCAGACTTGGAAGATCAGTTCGTTTTCCGGAACATCTTAATTTTTTCATTTTATTTTCATTTTTTAGTGTATTGCATCGTGCTTCACCCATGGCGGGGGGTGCCAGCAGACGCCTGCGCAGAGCGCCATGGCAGACAGCCTTGCGCACAGCGCCATCGCGGATAGCGATGCTCCTTTGTCACGGTGAAGCTCCGGCCGCGACGCCATGCTTCCCCCTTCACTTCTCGGCCGTCCTTAGTAAACTGAACGGCAACCATATCGAGCTCCCGAAGTGCCTCTCGGGCCACGTACGTCGCTTGCCTTTTGTGATTGTAATTTTGTTTGCTAACCATATTGGCCAATAAACTCAGTTGTTNTAGCGAATAAATGTTTGAGTTCATCAAAATGCACGATCTTTCCAAGACTGCTCAAGAGTCAACAGAACACATTGCTGTTACTCTGTTTAAATTTATAAGTTTATAATTTGTGTTAGTTACAAAAGGACACCATCAAGTGACTTTTAATCTTACATTCTACCTTGTGAAGAGACTGATATGTGGGGAATATCCCACTCTATTTCAGAGTGAGAATTGGCTCCTACCGTGGGATAAAGTTTTAGTTTTGTGATACCTTCATTTTCTTATCAAGAAATTAGTTATTGTGAAGAATAGATTTTAAAATTCCCCTTTTGTATCAGACAAGGCAGATGGAGATACAGAAATTGTGAAGCCCTTGATCAATCAAATGAAGTAGATGTTTTACTATTGGTGATCGCAGTGCATCTAGCGACTGGAAAAAATCAGCCTTATTAGAGCGTCTTTAGCTGTATTTTTAGCTTTGTGTTTAGTGTGATAGGGATGAGGACCGGAATAAAATCATGCATGAAGCAGGAGGGCTTAAAACAGGTTTTTCCATAACTATACTGTAATTCTTTAATATATTAGTGACTCCTGAAGCAAAGCATTGAGGAACAAATTCAAAAAATGATATATGTCACTTCTTGATAAGAAAGCTGTATGAAATCAAAGGATATATAAGAGGATTATTGCTTATCATAATTTTTCATTATTTTAACCAAAATATCCTGTTTGCTTCCAATCCAGATGACTTGAAATTTCTCTTCCACAAGTATATTGTTTTTCCATCTCTTGCAGGCTTCATTTCTTTGACAATATTTAATTGGAAATAATAGTCCTACAAAATGGAAGCAAAAAACAAAGGATGTAAATGTGATTCTTAAATTTGCTGTATAGTAAAGTTTTGATTTGAAATTCCAAGAAACTTCAATGAAACATGGTATGTTAAAACTTGTGTGGTAACACAAGGGGTATGACAAATGCAATTGCAGAGTCCAAGTTCTACATTTTCCATTCTGCATAACTATTTGGAATTTAAGTTTACATTTGGAAGTTAACTTTAATTAATTACGTCAATGTAAAATCAATGATAGGATGAAGATGAGGGAATTCTCTATAATTTCTGAATTTCTAATTCCAATAAACACATCACAGAGACCAAATAATGAGAAAATATCAGTTTTTCTAAAAATTTATTAGAAATCATTAATTAGGATTAGCCATTAATCACGACCTGAGAGGGGAATCTGGACCCCACGGGCTCTAAGTGAGGGTCCGAGGCACATGTAATCAACCCTTGGCTATGCCATTTGTGGTTGATATAAGTAAAAAGTTACTTTAAAAAATGAATAACTTTATTTCTATATTATCCTTTCCATAGGTCTTCCTTTTAGTCATGCTAACAAATTACAGGAGTATATTATAAAGATTTGAAGAGATCTTTCTTGATGTCAGTTTATACTGCACATACCTAGGAAAACTGGTAAAAACAGGATTATATGTAAAAACAGAACAGAAGGATGCAAATTGGTTGAAGTACCTTTGGAGGTAACATGCATACTCTGAAGTTAAGAATAATAATGGTCTTTAGGAGAAAGGTTCAATAACTGAATTTACCAGTCTTCCTATGGAAGTTAAACTTAGTTATTTGAATTTTTAATAATCGAGCAACTTTGGATAATTCAAACATGTATGGAATGGTGTATGCTTGGAATCACAAAAAGAGACAGGAACTGCAACATCTGGGCAAGGAAGATAACAGGAGTGACAGACATCATAGATAAGGTAAAATCACTGAAATGGATGTCAGCAGGCAATGTTGCAAGGAGAACAAAACATCTGGATGATGACAGAATTGAGTGATTGAAAGAGATCAAGGCCCTATCCTTTAAATCCAGTTTAAATAACTCTTTTATTTTATTTAATTATCACATAGAACTTATTGGTTGTAAAACTTTTTTAGTGTGAGGGTAACTCAATAAGACCTTAGAAATAGATAGAAAAACAAATTATTTTGGGTAGATTTTTCTTTCAATTTTCAACATAATCTCCTATTAACTCTATACACTTTTCCAAACATTCCAATTTTTCTAAATTGATAAAAGTTTTTTTACTTCAATCAACAATAAAATTGAAACTATGTGATGGATATAACTGAGACTTTAAAAGCTATATATATAGCTTACTAGAAACAAACCATTTATGATACTATGAGCACCATCACATGGAGTTTTTAAAGACTTATTGAACGACCCTCATACCTAAACTTTTCATGAGGGTTGAATATGTTACTGACATAAGCTTGATCTACTTGTAAAATACAAAAACATATTTTGTACTATTCAATTCAAGCCTTGTATGCCTAAATCTTTATGTTAGTAATGGCCGGTTTCTGTAGCACTGGATAATATTTATTCCCCGAGTAACCTGTATATCTTGCCAAAATGCATTTCTAGAAAATTTCGATAACTTAAACGGAGAGGTAAAGAGTAAAGGTTAAACGTAAGGTAAGTTATCCATTCAATGGGCAGCATATAAACTGCTTATCCACTTATACTATGCAAAGATGGCTCCATGTGCAAGAATTGGTGACAGACGATTTTTAGTTCTTATATATCTCAGTTCAGTGCTTTTTTGCAATAGTAGTTAATTGAAGCAATTTGGTAAACCTAATTGGATAGCAAAACATATCTTACATTTTTCCACTTCTAAAGTTGATTTCTTTTGATCCAAACAAAAACATTAGTTCACTGTGTTTAAGTTTTCAACATACACTCAAATTGATAGCAAATGTTACATATATTCAAGTAAATGCTTTAATTATCAACTTATTCTTCAAACCAATCTCAAATATCTAATAAATCATGGGTGAGACAAAAGAATACTCCTGGTAAAATGATGTTTTTATCCTCTATAATAAATTAGCCATCATGTATTTTAGCTTGTTAAATTATTGTTACCATAAATGTAAGTATTTCAGTGTTAAATTTTATGTTACAGGAAAAACGCAAAGGATATTCAATATATATAGTTCCTAATAAGTGTATGCATTTACAAAAAGTTTCAGTAAAACTATGAACCCCTGGTTGAAACGTATACTCTCCCTTGCAGTTGTCTACACTTATTAGATCCGGCATACTCAACCTGGTGCCCTGGGTCACTGAGGTGCCCGAAGCAACCTTGCACAGTGCCTGCCAAGCTTCGGTAAAAAGGGGGGTAAAACGGGTAAGGGTGACTTTGCGCAAGATGGTGCGCACCCAGGAAAAATCCCAAGGAAGAATGGACTTGAAATAAGTCTGACGGGACCGGGAATCGAACCCGGGTCTCCCAATTGCTGGTCGGGTGCTCTGTCCATTGAGCTATCCCGGCAGAACATTTCTCCAAGCCATTCAGGAGACTTTGTGGGCAAGGACTTTGCGATTTCGTCCACATAGTGGCATCGTTCGCAGTCACGGCTTCATTGAAGCACCGGCCACACAAAGTGGTGGAAAGGAAAACCCCCTTCATGTTGGAAACAAAGGAAAACGGGTATGGGTGACTTTGCGCAAGTCCATTCTTCCTTGGGATTCGGTAAAAAGATTTTTTTATTTGCTACAACAGTATTTCTTGGGAATGCACTAGCGGGGATAAAGTGGAGGTTCGGCGGGGAAGGGGTGGGGGTCAGAAACTTGGTTGGCCTAGTCTTGGGTTTCGTAAACATCGAGGGTGATGGCATGTCTAAACTTTATCCATCTTATCACCTCTGTCCAGATTAAGAAGATGCGTATCTATTTCATATTTTGTTCATAATGTGAATGTGAAGATTCAGCTCAGCTTATCAGGGTATCAAATTCTCCGTAATCAATGACTACATGCTGCTTTTGGGGACACAGCAGTGCATGTGCAGTGAAAACCGTCATACCAGATTTATTCCCCATAATCAAATCTTCTTTGGAGGTAAAGACTTTCCCACGTTGTGAGGTTTAGAGCAATAATAGACACAAGATAAGAAAATTCGGTCTCTGAATCATCAGATTTAGAGCTCAGTAAAAGATAATGCAGTTTTTTTTTTAAATACGTCCGACATTTTCGGTGGTGCAAAACTGACTGCGCTCATCTTTCGGTTGATGACCCTAGGAGACTTAATTTAGCACTGCTTCACTCAGCTCCAATCACCTTAGTACCGCTTCACATTTGGTGGCAACCCAGCCTTAAATTCATTCTTCACCTTTGAGCTTTGGCAGTGAAAGTGTTACTGGAGCACCCAGTCTTGTTCAGCATCCTCATTCTGCATCAAGTCTTAGCACTTGATCCCTTGACCACCACAGCACAATGAGTGGGCCCAACAAAAGGCAGAAGACATCCAGTTACAAATCCAGCTGGGAAGAAACGTATTGCTTTTTTGATGTGAAAGGAAAGTGCGTGTGTTTGCTGCGTGGTGCTTCTGTAGCATTCACCAAGAAACATAATATGGAACATCACTTTCAGACGAATCACGGAACATTTGCAACTAACTACCCAAAGAATTCAGAAATTAGGAAGAAGAAAGTATGTGAGTTAAAATCGAAGCTTTCAGTGCAGCAATCAGTATTTGTTAGGCCACTTTCAAAGTCCAAGAATGCATCAACAGCTTTGTTTAAAATTGCTCACTTGCTTGCGAAGAAGAAAAAACCATTTCAAGACAATGAGTAGCTGAAGGAAGCATTTCTTGCATGCGCTGAAAGCCTCTTTGTGGGATGTTCTAACTAGCGTGAAATCATCAGTGAGATTCAGGAGCTTTATTATATAATTATCAGACAGCACCGTTTTAAGAAGAATAGAGGCAATTGCTGATGACATGCAATCTCAACTGAAGAGTGACGTGAAAACATGTGAATTGTTTTCTCTCCAATTTGATGAGTCCATGGACATTTCAGACACGTCACAGTTAGCTGTTATAATAAGAACAGTATTTAACAACTTTACTGTTAAAAAAGAATTATTAAAAATTATGCTTTTGAAGGAGAGAATGTGAGGAGAGGACGTTTACAATGTTTTTAAGACACATGTGGCAGAAATTGGCTTGCTGCTTAAAAAGTTATTGGCCATTACCACAGAGCACCTGCCATGATGGGAAGAGCCAACGGCTTTGTCGCTTGGTGCAAGAAAGACGAGTGTTTTCCAAACTTCATGTATTATCACTGCATCATTCATCAAGAAACGTTGTGTGCAAGGACAAGTCATGGATGTTGTCACGTCAATTATTAATTTTATTCATGTGGCTCCTTTGCAACACTGACTTTTCAAAGCACTACTGGAAGACTCCAAAGATAAAAGTCAATCTCATCTTGCATGCAGAAGTCCGATGGCTCAGCAGATGTAAAGTTCTATCCAGGTTTTTATCTAATTGAGTCGATAAATGAGTTTATGCAGTTAAACCTTGAAAAATTCAGTAAACACATTTATAAACTAAGTGACTCTTCATGGCTACTGGATCTGGCTTTCCTTGCCAATATTACTCAACATTCTTAATCTGGACCTTCAGGATAAAGACAAAGAGCTGGCTCAAATGATGGGATCTGTGAAAGCTTTCAAAGCTAAACTGACATTATGGATGTCTCAAATGAGATCAAAATCCCTGGTTCATTTTCTGAACATGAAAAAAATGATGAATTACGGCAATTTTGAGCCCTCACGATTTACCGGCCATCTCAAGACACTTCTGAACCAATTTGAAAAGCGATTTCAAGATTACAGCTGCCTGGAGCCAGTGGTGAGCTTTTTTGTCAACCCATTCAACATTCACCACAAAACAACTGAAACAGCCACAGCAATTGCAAGAATTATTGCCTCAGAAGTGGAAAACCTCGAACTGGAAATAGTCGATCAGAAGAATGTTGTTATTCTGAAAGCACCTGCCACAGATTTAAGCTTCTGGAAACTTGTAGAAAAGGATAATATTCCATTATTAAGAAGTGTTGCATATAAAATCAAATCTTAAGGAAGAATGGACTTGAAAAAAGTCTGACAGGACTGGGAATAGAACCCAGTTTTTCGTCCACATTGTGGCATCATTCACGGTCACGGATTCATAGAATCACTGGCCACACAAAGTGATGGAAAGGAAACCCTCTTCAGGGGTGCTATGCCCTATCTTTCCGATACGCACGGAATTGGGTTTTGATCGGAATTTTCGGCCATAGTGGCAGTTTTTACGACTGGAATTTCATTTGGTATGCTCTAACTCAGAATTCCGATTATGGAACGGAATTGAATTCCGTTTGTACCGGAATTGTTCTCACCTACAAAAAGTAGGTGGAATCTAGTATGTAAACAACAAACATGGCGGACCGACTGTCTGCTACGATAAAGATTTGGAAGAGGAGAACGAAATGATGAGCCGTAGCACCCTTAGGGATTCTACAAATCCATTTGCTAAGACAGCAGAATACATTCGCGAGTAATTTAGGTTACCCCAGGAAAGAGTAGCGTATTTAACGTAAGCCTTAACACCCCAGCTGGGGCAGCTGGCAAGAAGAACTGGAATTCCAGTTCATTTACTGGTATTATATATTAAATATTGATTTTATTGGGACGTAAGCAAACGGGATATGCAAGGGGACTTTATCTTTAGTGGAGCCAAGTAAATTCTTCAAATTAAGATCGCTGACATAACAGATCTTAATTTTCTTTTGTTTGAAAATACTATACACACCTTTCGTCAAAGGAGGATAAAAGGGGAGTTTAATAAACTTTGGGGTCCGAGTTTCAGTTAAGGGAGACAACGTAGAACAGTCCCGAATTAAACGTTTGAATTTATGTCTCTTGACTAGAGTATCAATCAAGGAGCAGTCGTAACCAAGCATAGAAGCTGTGTCCTTTATAAAACCGAGTTCTTTCCTGTAACCCATGTTGTCAAGAGGCAGGAAGACCAATCTATGAACCATGTGGTGGAATGCCGCTAATTTATGCGATTGTGGATGAAAGAATGAGTTGGGGATAAAGTTATTGGAGGAAGTGGATTTTCTATAGATATCAAACTTAAGTTTTTTCGGACTACCAAGACATCCAAGAACGGTAAAACATTGTTCTGTTCAACTTCAACTGTAAACTTTACGGTAGGAAACAAACTATTCAAAAATGATCCTATATCACAACAACTAGTATCAAACACCGCAAAAACATCGTCAACGTAACGGTACCAAGTACTTTGAAAATGGTCAAAAGTTTTAAAACACATATCTTCAAAATGACTCATAAAAACGTTAGCAAAAAAGGGGGAAAGAGGATTTCCCATAGCTGTACCAAAAGTCTGGGAATAAAATTTGTCTTGGAATTGGAAGGTGTTCTGGTTCATGCAGAGTCTGGTTAAGATTAAAAATTCTTCAACCACTGATTGACTGTTAAGACTGTATGATATTATTACAGTAAACACTTAAGAAAAACTCATTATTCTCCGAGTAAATATTCCTTGCAGAGATGTATTTTACCATGTATTTCTCGAAGAATTATTTGAAATTTTACTTGAAACTAATTATCCATTGGACACAGAGGCCATGACAAAATGAGGAACCAACTAAAAAAGTGCTGTGTTGTTTAAGATATACTGACATTTTGGACTCTGTATGAACCTTGAAAAAAAAAGAAACAGTTTGAGAAAAAGGGATTAGTGGTTGATCCTGTCATTTCTTCTAATCTAAATTCTAGCGGTCCAGTTGATTTGATAAACTTGAGTGTCATGATGATAGGGTTTTAAGAATGTATTACTCTGAAAGATTCTTCTTAAAACAGCAAATTTTGGGAAGGAAATAGTTACACATTCTTGCATTCTCAAGTTCATCCTAAGAATTTATGTCTTTTAAAGGCATAAATTTTTATCTCCTAGGTAACTAAACTTGTTCAGAATGTTGCATCTGAACAAGCTTTGTATGAAGATATTTTGATTTTGGAAGAGATTTCAGAAGATATCACCATAGATAATGATGAAGTACTGGAAGAAGTGAAGTGTTTTAATAAATCTAATGGCTAATAAAAATAATAAGATATTTGTGAGCTTTGCTCTTTACTAATACAAATTAAATATGTGAGGAAGAAGCTAAAGCAAAATTATAAATCCAAGCAAATGCATAAAAACCATTTTCAATTCATCCCATCACAGTCTGTGTGACTGTAAATGTCAAAGTTCCAGGTATAGATAGACACAGAGGAGATCCTCATTCAAAAACAGTATCTCTGAAAGAACAAAGGGTGAGTATTATAGGGACAAAATATAAATTAGGGAAAAAAATTGGAGAGTTAAGAGTTTGCACTCTATACCCTAATTCAGTGTACAGTAAAACCTCTAGCTTTTGAACTCCTTTACAATGAAAACCTTCAGATAACAAAACATAATGCTAGTCTGGTCAGTTCAAGTAGCTTATTTATATAGAGACCCCCTATAAAATGAACCTCAAATAGTTACTAAACCTCTCATTAACAAAGTAAAAGTAGTCCTTCCATGGTACCAAATGAACCTCCCAACAGCAAAATTTATAATGAAAACTTTATGAATTTTATGCATATACAGTAGCCCGCCACTCATGTAAATTCATGCTTACGTAAGTGGCATTCGTATTCAAAAAGATGCCATTGATTTGGTAGTTTTCAAACAAAAGCATAATAAACATTAAGATTTGTTCACATATCTAATTGTAGAGAAAATATTGGGCTTTTAAAGCAAGCAGGTGCAGATAAGCAGTGATTGTTCATGTGAGCATGCTCATGAGATGCGGATGTGTTTTTCAAGTAAACTGTGAATAAAGGACCAACAATGTAATAAGTGATGTCGTAATCTTCATTGTAATCAAGTGAGCGCAAGCAATTTATATCACCATGGTTGTATTCAATACAGAATGGGGTGTTAATAAAATTGCTGTAGAAGGCTGGAAAACAAAGATAGAAACCACAACATCTGGCTAAAATCTTAAAGATATATTTAATG
Organism: Ladona fulva; assembly: GCA_000376725.2. Classification (NCBI taxonomy): domain Eukaryota; kingdom Metazoa; phylum Arthropoda; class Insecta; order Odonata; family Libellulidae; genus Ladona; species Ladona fulva. The sequence goes on from KZ309702.1 coordinate 14,077, forward strand.
CAGATGAAATAGGGTTATTTTATAATCTACTTTCTGATAAAACAATTGCAAGGAAAGGTGAATCATGCCATGGTGTAAAGCACAGTAAGGAAAGATTTACTAACTCATTCAGTGCAAATGGTGATGATTCAGAAGAACTCACCATTTGTGATCGGAGAGTTTTCCAAGCCTTGCTGTTTTAAAGACGTGAAGAAAATGCCTTGCCCTTACAGCAGCAATTCAAGTGGATGACTACATCCCTTTTTAGAAAATGGATGCAGACATTAAATGCTCGCATGGGTGGACAAAATAGGAAGATTATCTAGTTCCTAGGTTCAAGCAGTGCCCACAACATAGACAAGATAACTTTACGAAACATAAAGGTAATATTTTTCTCACCAAATTGTACAAGTAAGTTGTAGCCATTGGACTAAGGTGTGGTATCTCAGATTAAGAGAGAATATACAAACAGCTTGTGCAGTATCTTTTAAGGAACATAGAAAACTGTAAAGACCATACAAAGCTAAAATGGAACATTCTCTTAGCCATGCAAAGGATTGTATGATTTGGGAAAATCTGAAGCCTTCATCAATTACAAATTGTTTCCCAAGGGCTCGGTTTCCACCAAATAGTACGGTAGACAATGAAGAATGTATGGCAGATATGAACAAAGAATGGGCTAAAATATTAAAATATGTCCATATGGATAACATATCTTTTCAGGATTTCGTAGAAGTGGACTCTGAACTTGTCACTTCAGGTATCACTGAAGAAAGTGTTAATTTTCAATCTGAGGCAGAAAGTAGTGATGATTCTGAAGATGAAGAAGTTGAAATTGTTCAGCCAAAAAACAGTGAAATGAATACTGCATGTGCAGTATTAGAGAGGTATTTTTGTTTTCAGATGATAAAGGTCATAAGTCAAAGCTTTTACATGAAATAGAAAAGGCAGCAACAGATGAGATGAATAAAAATAAGGAACAGTTAACATTGGAAAGTTTTTTTTCAAAGAAAATAAAAGTTATTTTTTATTGTGCTGTNTATTTTAAGGGAAAAAACAAACAATTCGAAACATCTTAACAATCTTCATTCACCTTCTCTATTTTCTCATCCAATTTATATTTTTTCCTGCATAAAACTGCCTTCAGAGAAACTACTTATTTGTCAAATTTAGGTAATATCTCAGTCAGAGATATGTACAGAGATGTACATAGAAAAGAGGATGCATAATTATGTAAGAAATACTAAAAATTTTAGCAAAGAAGAAAGTAAGGGAAGAGAGATACAGGGTTGGAGAGATCCAGAATTAAAACATATTGAGTAGGTCAGTATAATATTTACCAAGGAATAAGGTGTAGACTAGAAAGGTGCTGCTCACAGTTCTAAGCAAATATATGTGGATAGGATTGAGGGGCACAGCAGCTCCAAAAATATGTGCAGAATTTTTTGTGGATGAACCACCTTTGCTTCTCACCTTTTTATACAAATTTAATCTCGTTTTACTTTTTATCAGGATATTTTGTCCATTGGTTCAACAACTGAAAGGAAATTTTCCAGTATTCTATGGAGTGAGACTTCTACTAATAGACTTTACTATTTCCTAGAAATTGCAAGCATAACTTTATAAGGTAACGCAAGCAAAATAATGATATTTTCTGTTTCTCAAAAGTCATTTCTTGGTAAATGCCCACAACATAGAGCTCAATAATTTTTGCCGCTTCAAGAGCATTAGAGAGCTGTAAATCGTGCTATCTGTTTTTATACTGAAATTTTTTGGAAAACTATCACAAGAATTTGACATAGGAAGAAATGTGACCAGAAAAAAAGATATTAAACATGAAGGTTTTCATAAAAGCAACCCTGCTAATAATTGCTCTCCTCCAAGATCCTGTGTGAACCTCACCGATGAACCATCAATAATTATTTATCACTAACGATATATCATGTATCATGCCTCACATTATTTGAAAAATGCATAACACGCATATTCATCTAGTAAAACACGTTACTTGCAAATAAATTGAAACAGCATTATGTGTAAATGATACAAGTCTTATAATCAAGTCAATTCCTCTTAACCGAGACAAATTGGGACCAGTCATGCACCCAGGGGTGTGGTTCATGGGCTTAAGTCACCCACCAAATTTCTACAGACATTTTCTTCAGAACCTAATTCTCAAGGGTACCATTAACAAATATTTGTATGTTTAAAATATGTCTTTATTGGCAATGCTTTCTTATGTTAAGATTCGATTATTTAACATTGCATCACAAACTGGAAGGAGTTCAAGAGATTATTTGTTGCAATCCTTAAGTTCAGCCCCCTCCCCCACCCAAGCAAAAATTCTTGTTGTGGCCCTGATTAGGACTATAATATTAAGACATAGTTAAGGGATTATCACAATTACGGGAATTTCTATTAAAAAGCAATATNTATAAAACATAAAATAAATATTAAGTCCCAACACCTCATCCATGAAAAATACCTCAATACAAAGAACCTCCTTACAACAAAGTGTCAAAATTTGACTCCTCAAATTTATTATAAAGAGGTTCTACTATATGTCCTCAACCATGGATTTCAAGAGCAAATGTTTTAGCAGAAGAGTTGCCTCTCAAAACAGTAGCAACTGAGCAATTCTTGGGAACATGTCAAGTTTTTATTAAGTTATAATGTAAAGCTAAGTGCAATACAAAGAAATGCATGTCTGTAAAAAGAGGAGTTTTATGTAATTGCAAGTCCCATCAAAGTTAAACATATTATAATAAAAAGGATCAAATTTATTTTCATTCAAGTATCGTTTCTCCTGCTTTTATGTATGTTTTTATGTATTTATCTCCCTAGTTTTTTTAAGGTTATATTTTCATTGAACGCATATAAGTGAAATACTTTTTTCTATCTTACTTTATAACTGCTAACTTAATATTCCATCAATGATTTTGCTGGATGTTCCACTATAAAATAAATAATGCCCTTGCAATGTAAGATTCAGCAATTACATTATTGCAGAACTATGCTCTAACAATGTATCATTTACCAATGATTGAAGCACATATTTTTCCATTTTGGTGCTACTTCATAATTTTTCTGAACATTTCCTTTCTTGATATTTCTTTGGTGCTTGTTTTTACTGAGTCAGTATACTATCACTAGTAGTATACCGAGTTAAAAATTCTACCTCTAATGAAAGAAACAAATCATATCAGATATTTAACTAATGCAACCCAACAGGATCAATGTTGCCATTTTTAAACAATGGAATATCAAGTAGGATCATATAAATAATCCTATGAAATTAAAACTATAAAGTGGAAAACATATATACATTTTTAAACATATTATGATAGTTATATTCCACTAATTAAATAGTAAACTAGTATCTGAAGTAAACAGCTCTCCAGATTTTATGAAATTTATCCTCCTCTTCAGTGTTAACTCATCTTCGTTGTCTTTCATACATTTCAGTTTCTCTCATGATTTTTCCTTTTTGTTACAGTTGAGAATTTGCCAATACTATTTCCCTCATTTTGATTCATATGTGGCACAACAACACCATGACTAAAAATCATGAAAGGACGCTACCTCAAGGAAAGCTTATTAGAGGATACATTTTCTGCACGACTCTGATGAAACATATAAAAATCTAATGAAGGATTTCTTTTATCCTCGGGAACCCTATTAAGAGGATAGGATGTAGTTTGTAGAGACCAGCCATAGGTACAGGCATGAGCAAAAGTAACTTTCGCTCATGCCTGTACCTATGGCTTTCTAGTTACACCCATTTTACTGTATACAGTAACAATGGATAATTATTACCATTATTATTATTTTTTCAAAATATGTGACCAAAACTAGGGTGCATATCTTTGCATGCTATAAGCCAGAAAATAGGAGAAGTGGAAAATCAGAATTATAAGCAAATCAAAAATTTTCTGGGGCTTTTGTGAAAAACGTCAAGGGCTTTGCTTCTATTAAAAGTAGCTTCTGCAGTTATATATCTTGATAGTTATATTAATGTATACAGAAGTAGTTGGCTATTCTGGATTATCTCAAAAATGTTCAGCACCTAAAGAAAGCCATCAGGAAAAGAGCATATGTAATTCTGGTTTACTAGAATTGATTAAATCTAGTTTACCTTATAAGCATCAGGGATGTTAACAGGTTCACCACTTTCTGCCACAAATCCCACAATCCCAGTACCCCACGCTATCCGTATTTCCTCTCTCTTCTCCATCTCTTGCAGGGTGCTCTTAGAGCACACATCAAACAGTTTTGATACTAGATACCTTCCCTCCACACCTGCACAACCACCTGAGTTGCCCTGGACTAAGAAAAGTGAACCTCTGTCTGCTCTCAACAACATGCTCACATTCTGAAGAATTTTGTGACATAATGAGCGTACATCCAAGTCATTGCAAATATCTTTAACCAATTCAAATATCAATTCCTTTTCATCTAGATGTTGCAGTTCATTGCGAGATCGTCTGAGACTGCGGTTAGCTGTGCCTCCATCACAACCTGCCACTTGGTTGCAAATACCTGGCTCACCAGAGGATCCACTACTACCACACACAACACTGCTCAGTTCATTACTAGGACTTAGGAAAGTTGGAGTGCCATCTATGGTGTTGACAAGGGGTCTAAGGAGTCCTCCACGTTCAAATTCATGAGCAGAGATCTTGCGGACAGGAGTGGCAGCCCCAGATCCACTACGGGATGCACAAGGTACTGTGGAAGAGCCTTGGCTTGCAGGAGAATCTGGTCCTGTTATAGTTGAGGAAGCAGGCATTGCATGTGCCACCAGCCATGCATCCACCAATTGTCTTGTCGCTTTCCTGTTAAAAAAAATCAGGTGGTTATTTGTGAATAGTCAGAGAGTGATATAATAATTATTAGGAAAATACAAAAGTGAATGTCCCCCAAGGATTAGTCAGTAAAATAGAGTCATTTTGTTATCTAACATCTGTGGTAAGAAAATATATCCTATTCATTTAAAATGAGAAATTAATCATTTTATTGGTATGAACCAATTTACAGTGGGATACACTTAATAATACCTTAAAAGTAATTGAAGAGATCTAATGGAATGACATAGATAATGGAAGGTACAAAAAATGATAAACAGTATCATTTCCCAGGAAAAATATTAGAAAAATAACCAAAAAATTTAATATTAGTTTAATAGGTATGGTCATTCCAAAGTTAATATTGTAATGCAGAATTCATATTGTATAAATGGTTAAGTATTTTTTTAGAACACACAAACAGACAACAAAGGCATGATGTTTATGTTCATTGTGGAACCTTGGTATCACCCATGGCTCACTTGGCATCACCCATGATTTTTTAAATTAAAATGTTTAGAAATGTAGAGACTTTTCGATAAAAAAAATTACAAGACCTCAAGAAATAAGCAAGGCTATGAGTTACAGCTGTTGATCTTGCAAGGGAAGGTGGAACAAAACTGGGTAGGAAGATGGTATAGTAGCTAAAATCTAAACATAGGATTCAAAACAGAACCAATTTATCTTCAAACTGTGGCTGACATAATAAAAATTTACTGAAATGCATTTCTGATGGAAGCATGTTTAACCAGCATGGCATCAAAACAATAAAAATTTCAAGAAATATTATAGTTTTTTATGTTTTGAAATATTTTCATCTGATAAAATCTTAACTAAACGTAACTACAATCCAGAGATATAAGCAACACAAAGATTTTTTTGCCAGTTTCTGGTCTATTCAAAGTTACTTGTGTTCCAACTGTTTAAACATTTTCATCCATTTTGTTTCAAAACAGTATTTTCAAGTTATATAATTGAAAATTCATAATTTGATGCTACAGTGTTACAAGAGCTACACAATGGCATGTAGCTAACTATATTGCTAACCTTGCTAATGGCTTGTTTCTACAAACTCCATACTATCATCTGAATAGGTTTCCAGAGGACAAAAGGAATCCTTTGTTAGATCTTTGTTCGTTTCTTCAGAATCATGCCAAATATTATGTATGTACAAAAAGTAGGAACCCCAGGTCAAAATGTATACTCTCTACTGTATACTCTCTGTATAAGCTGCAGTTATTCTCTGTTCGATTATGCAATTTTATGAACAATTAAAAGCATGAAGGAAACAGTTCCTATGAGACATTTAATTGGATGTTTGGAAAAGATCAAAACAAGGCATTGTCAAAGGCTAACAAAGGTCAAAACAATTTGGTAGAAGTGGACTCTGAACTTGTCACCTCAGGCATCACTGCTGAAAGTGTTCATTTTCAATCTGAGGCAGAAAGTGGTGAGGATTCTGAAGATGAAGAAAACAGCTCTTCAGATTTTACCAAATTTTTCCTCCTCTTCAGTGTTAACTCATCTTCAATGTCTTTTGCACATTTCACTACAATGATTCCAATGATTTCACAGTCACATTGATGACATTTTCACTCTTTTGTTTTTAGGAAATGGAATTCCTAGGTTCTAAGTTTCTCTCATGGTTTTTCCTTTACAGTTGAGAATTTGCCAATACTATTTCCCTCATTTCGATTAATATGTGGCACAACAGCAACACCGCTAAAATTCATACTACGAGTAAGGATGCTACCTAGAGGAAAGCTTAGTAGAGGATAAATTTAAGGCTAGAATTTTTTCGCTCTTTCTTTCATGAAGCACCATAGACTTCGACTCTTTGCAAAATGTATGTAGAAAAGAGATACATAAATATGTATAGATATGTACACCCAGTTCCACATAAATCTTACCACCCTGTATGAAGGGGCAGTGAGTTTTAAGCCAGCGAGCCTTGAGAAGAGAGAGAGAGATAGAGAGAGAGGGAAAACATGGAGGATATACTTCCTTGTCCTAACTCCGCTTGCAGTGTTTGAAAGGATTTTTTTATGTTATTATCATTAAAATCATTTATTAGTTTCCATGGTTTGGTAGCATTAACGTAGCAGAATAGTATTAATAGATTTATTTTCAGTCTTTGCCCTTGAACAGATTAATACAGAAGCAACGCGAATGACTTCTCTAGGAAAAGGCAATATTCTCGATCTACTTGCCACTAGTCATCCTTATCTCGTTCATAGATTATCCGTAGATGAAGGAATATCAGATCATAAAATAATAACCGCAGTGCTTAAGGTGAATGCATTCCGTGTCACGAAGCCCCCACGTACGTTATATGTTTTTAAAAGAGCAGATTTCCACGCGTTTAAGGAATTTATTAAGGCGAACAGTTATGCATTTATT